>OY735270.1:2488558-2746913 GCA_963457715.1 Argyresthia albistria | reverse complement strand
ATAATATCTCGTGCTGACACCCCAACAGAGACTTGCATTCTTTTGGAAACTATGCCACTCCGTCCGCTGTATCACGTCAGGATTCTATAGAGGCTGTTGTTACCATCCAATCCAGACTGTATATGGTGTCAAAGCACGGAAAACGACGGCTTATTGATGGTACACGCATTCTCGCATACAACCCACTCGAGTTTGGAGTACCTATGGAAATAAAAGCATGCGAGTATACAGCATGCTATTTAATTTGGGCGAATAGTAGCGCGGAGCTGCGATGGGTATTGGATACCGGTAACGTGGCAGGTATGCTGTGTATGTTGGACGTTATGGGAGATGCCGTTCGGGAATACGAGTACGGTGCCACCATTAGAGAATGAGCGATGGCACCACCACTCCAAGTCTCCACTGAACAGTGTACACCATGCATACAAACTGACAGCGAAGTGAAGTTTTCAAAATGCCGTCCAGCCAGTTCCGCTTTGGCCGTTCTCTAGATAACGTGGTGACTCGGTAGTTCCTACGTTTTTGAGCATAGACATATTTACATAGACTCAGGTAGTCGTGGTAAGTTTTCTGACTGACTTCAAATCAATTTAAATTGGGTTTTTTCCGGGTCAGCGCCAACTTCTCGCGAATTTGGGACTCAGTCATTGACCCTGGTATATCAGCCTTTACAGTTTTCTTCCACACGGCGCGGCGCAGCGGGGGCACATGCAGTTGCTCCATCGTTTAGCCGGGTATTAAATGCTCCATTTCGTACTTGCCGAGAATTACAAGCCTGCCATGTCCACTGCTGGGCAAAGGCTTCTCTCCCCCTTTCCACTCTCCGATCCTGAGCGGTGAGCCGAAAATGGTGATTTAATAAGTGCCTCTGCCATCCCACCTTAAGAATCTTCCTACTACATTCTACCAGACCCCCCAGTTCACACCCGAACTCCACAGAATACAGAACACGTAAACTTCCCAACAGACGCCTCTCCCGTGTCCTATAGCTGTTAATAAGCAGGAAACTGCCCGCTCTTGTAGTTTATTCTGAAGTCTATGGTCCGGTCGAGTGATTTAAGCAAAGGGTTTGGATGCCGTTGCACAGAGAGGAGTTTCTAGCGGGAATGTAACCAGTAAGTTAGGTCACCTATATAGTCTATTTGAAGGAAGAATCTGGCTATTATAACAGGTCCGGTCCGGTGGCTGCGTCCGCTGTGGATATTTGGTCCTGCTATTTGGTATTGCTATTGCCCCCGAACATAAACGTTTTGCTGGACTTTGTTATTGATTGATTGTTGATTGGCACTGGACCGGGAAGATTGGCGCTATAGAGAAGAGGCCTATGCCCATTAGTGAGTCGATGTGGGCTGAGGATGATGGTCTTTGTTCTGGTGTTCATGGTTTGCAAAACCGAAGAAACTTCTCTCGCTCGATGCAGGAGTTCTGAGAATCTGTCAACTTTCTAACCACTTCACCAATTTCAATAGAACACAGCAAGAATGGCTCTATCAGTGAACTGTTATACAAATTAACAGAAAGCATTCAAATAAATTATCTAGCCATTTGTGCACTTGAATGCCACAGACAGACAGACAGACAGACAGGCAGACAGACAGACAGACAGACAGACAGACAGACAGACAGACAGACAGACAGCTCCAAACTTATAACACCACAATTTTTTCGTCGAGGGCACAGCAACACAGCCACTAATCCTGAACGTAAGATAGAACCCAACTATTAAACTAAGAACACTATCAGAGGAAATCCCCGGTAATATCGGAGGCTGAATGAAGCCGTACAGTAATTACCCGTCAAACAGAGGGTCGCATGTAAATATAACACATTATTGCCCGGACGGACAGACAGACGTATGGGGAAATTATACGGACGACTGTGTGTGATCGCGTTACTGAAACGCGTATTACACCCAGTATCTAAAAGATCAATCAAATGTACTGTTAATCTCATGTCCAACTTTTTTCAGCCAATCATTGTGCTCTTTTGAGCAGGATACACTAAAGTGGGTGGGTAGTGGGTGGTATGGTTTGAGTGTTCATCAAACTGAGATTTTGGTGGCGCATAATAGTACTTTATCTAATCAATAAATTCCAATGAATAATAAACATTCTGGAAAATAATGGATATGGCCAGAGAATAATAATATCCTTCTGACTGTAAAGATCCGAATTTTTCAAAAATTATCTAGGTAGACTGTTGTTGTATAATTATACATACATTTATACAATATAATTTACCTGTTCGAGACAAAAGCCTCCAAGGAATTTCACTACTCAGTAAATAAAATTCAACCAAATGCAATACCCTCAACACAAGTACCGCTCAAAGAACGGTCATTAAATCTGGATTTAAGGGGTCCATCGTGAAACAAACGTTACTATAATATAAACTATTGTGAGGCTTTCTATTGAAGGATACGCAATATACCTGTAATTAAAGTGGGTACTTAACGGAGGTTTAAACATCTGAATGTGAGTGAGAATGCCTCTTACGACGGGATTTAGGGAGATGGTGAAACGCGCCCTTTGTCTTTGTAATGTTTGGACATTAGTCTGCTAAATAGCTGACGGCAGTTTTGATTTGACGAAGTGCTTTAAATACTGAAGTTAGGTTATCTGCGATTGGCTGGCCCCGTGTTGTGATGGCTAATGTGGAATGGAATTGTGACCTTGTTCCGTATGGGAAAATGCGTGACGCTTTGTTTATTTTAAAAGCCGGAGGATACTAGTAGCATTTTCGTAAAGACAAGAAGACGAGATCTGAGAATTGTGATTGTGTGCTTGTACTGTACAGGGCTGCTGAATGTGCTACTTGGTAAGAGTATACTATACTGATGAAACTTACAGGGTCACGTCTCTCAGAACGCAGAAGTATTATATAAGTGATCTGATATTCGGATGCATATTTACCTAAAGTTCAGGTGTTGACTAATATGGAATGCACTTTGTTATCGAAATAATCCCGATTTATGTGACCAAATCATAGTGGTAGATAGTGATTAAAATGGTAGTAAATAAATACATATGGAAACATAATTTAATAAAACATTTATTCAAATTAATTTGTTTTTTTTTTTCAACACCTTTGCATCAGGGATCAAATATATACACTAAATAAATATGCATCCGATAAGTTACACAATATCGGGATACCTTTCACCCGGGTTTTTTTGAGATTTCTTCCATACTTTTACAGAAAAACAAACTTTAGGCAAATATGCATCCGAATATCATATCACTGCAAGGATGGAAGTACTCAAACAAACGCATTTGTCAGAATTCTTCTTCTAGACTGTATTAAAGAAGGATGGATAGGAAAGCCCAAAAGAAAATTCAGGGAATACCTGGATAAGGTCCTGAAAGAAAGTCCATGTAGTCTCGGGTTGGCCTGATGTGTGTACCGGAAGTGGCGAGGTCTTTACCTCTTCAGCGTGAATACTGAAGAGATAAAAACAGTTCTTTACCTATGCTTCTTTAATAATTTTATTTATTGAATACCTTTCTTCAACAACATTAATCAAAACTCAGAAACTGTATCAGCAATGCGGGGCGTGTTTGAGTGTCGCCCTGCTATGATTTATTTACCCCCGACACTGTTTTGTGCTAATGCCACTTTTCTCCACGTCCGCTACAGAAAAGAAAATGAAAATATCGCTTCTAGAAATGACTCGAATACTTCAGAGTGCCAGCGGTTACAGGCTTCTATTGTGCTTGCAATAAGGGTGGTAGGAGCGGGTATTAGTTGGCATATTGTGAGAATTTCATTAAAAACTGTATTCATTTAAAAGAAACAATGGTATGGGAGCTCTTTGTCGTATCTCAAACTAAGGACTATATTTTAAAGACATATTTATAATTTTAACAGATATAAGTACTTTTACTGTCAGTTAATTAAGTATATCCCACAGACAACCAGATACTTTAGATAGATAGTATATGGAAAAAAAATCCTTTGGTTTGTTGTATGTCTATTCTATGCTGGTCTAAACGTCTCCTTTTATGTTATTTCTATCTTTTAGGATATTTTCCATTTGAAGTGCACTAGAAATAACGAGCGCCGCCAAATAGGAAACCGATTTCACCCAAACACTTACCCCAGTAACTGAATGCACCAAAATACTTTCAACTTAATTGAAACATACATTGTTGTGCAAAACAGATAAAGAACACCCGGCAAATGCAAAAAAGCCAACTGTCCTCGTAAACTGTGTTTTAATAAAACCCGGATTTAACCCTTTCAGCGACCTGCGATATTAGCATACGAAATTAACCCGTCAAACACTACGCATGGTGCTGGCCAGCTGACGGACAGTCGGATCATACATAAATACATGGTAGTGGGGCAGTTTTACCGACGAAATTGTGATTGAAACTAGCATGGAAATGCGAAATGTGGTTGATATTTTGCGGACCTATTCAGGGTGTTACAAAACGGTGTAGTCATATTTCTAAGGAGTTGATAGGGACTTAATTTTGAACATCTTGTCTTCTACCACGTTTGGAAAAATGCTATTATTAATGATGACAACGTTTCGAAAGGAGGGTGTACCGTTCTTTTACATCCTGTAGAAATATAATCTGTCTTAACCCACTATTGTAAATAAGATAAACACAAACTATTAAAAAAAACTTGTTCAAAAGGTTAATCAAACTGCTATATTTAAACCAAACTATCAGCCAAAACCTAAATAGATAAACATCACTATCACCAAAAGCTCTCAAAGTGTATTTAATTCGCATTCTATTTAGAAGCCAACTTGATAAATGAATCCCACTATCGCGCCAAAGTATCAGACTTACGGAACCCTTTCAGCTAATGACGCCTGTATTGTTGCCGCGAAACTAAGATTTTAAATTAATGACCGTAAGGTCTTTGTTTTCACTAGACAATAGGTTTGAGCAATAATTAATTTAGTTTTTTCTTTGTGTATCCTGGATATTTTCTTGCCAGTTCACTGAGTAATGGTTAAGATAAAAGTTCACCTTCTATTTGATTAATCAGTTACTTGTTTACATGATTAACTTTTGAGCGATGATGAACTCACCAGGATGCACACTTTAGAATTTTGGCCGCACTGTTTAGGGCCCCGTACCCGCAGGGATCCCAACGGTGCTGTCCGTCCTTCCGTCCGCGTGCGTCCTTCCTCACGACCCGTAGAGAGTTGAAATTTTCACAAAATGTGTTTATCTGTCGTGTCGTGGCTACAGCAACAAATTGCAGTATATTAAGCACTGGTTGTGAAAATATGGTAGTATAATTGTTTGTCCACTTTGCCTATCCAGTGTTCCATTAGCATGTTGCATTGTTTCAATGTATCCGAAAACAATGTGCGCTCCAAACCCATTACGCCACTGTCCGTTTTGATGACCGAACAAATACAGTCTGGCTTTATAGCTAGGCCTAAGGTTTTTTTCGCTTTGTAACTCAATGAAATTGCTGCGATGGGATAGCCCCCTGTCACGCAAGAATAGAGTATTTAAGGCTTGAGTACAAATATGCAACCTGTAGCTGATAGTAGCGATAGGCCTTGTCCAATTTGATATTTTCTGAAGTTAAGAACCTCAGGTCTTGGATGTTTGAGGTGGACGCGCACGCACCTAGACGCGCCAGGAGCCGCACGCGCCTTAGTAGCCGAACGCGCCGCAGGAGCGAACGCGCCGCACGCGCCGAACGCACCGGATGAACAGTGAATACGGATGACGTCATCCGCGCCGTCCGCCCCGCACTTGCCGCGCTTGCCGCACGCATTGAATGCGCTGATGACGTCATCAGCAAGCGCTGGTGGAATCAGTATAGCTACAGCATTTTACTGAAATGCGATTCGTGCGGGCGCGGATTGGTGCGCGGCGTTGCATACCATTTCATATAAAGATTTATAAAATGCGATCACTGCGGCGCACACTGGTACCAATATGAAAGAAACTGAGAATAGGGTCGAAAGTTGGAGGACTGCCCCCCAAAATTTTTATATAGATAGTTCATTTGATTTCAAACAACATTTTCAAATACCATTTTTTGATAAAATAACTCCTTTGCACTTAAAAAAAATACTGAAGTTTTTTTTGTATGGAGAAAAATTGTTTTTTGATGTACATTTTCACAAAACCAAAAGTGTAAAGATGAGACCCCATACATATTGTAGAGGACATGTACCTCGATGTTTTCTCCAAAGTAACTATGTGCGTATCGGTGCGTCCACGGGAGCCAGAGGCCCCTAAAGGTTGTAACTTTGACATAGCTATATTGTTTAAATTTATTGCATTTATCTCTCAAAATTAAAGTTAAATAGAGTAAAAAGACTTATTATAATATTACAAATGGTCAAAGGCCATCAAAGATTACGAAATCGGACTTAAGTTATTTTTCTTTAATTCCTAAGTAAAAGGCATTTCCTATGCCTACTTGTATACTAAACTTTAATGGAAGTACTTTTAGAATGCCCACACACCTATTTTACACTAATTCCGCATGTACAGTCAGTGGATGAAACCTGCTATAACTATGACTCATGCGTACCTCACAGAGTTCCACGAATACCCTGCGTAACAACAAGGGTACTGTTGTTGTTGCGCAGAATAATTGTTCAATTGCACGTGGTATTTTTTTAAATCAATTACTTTGAATTATTACTATGTTCCGTAAGTAAGTATGTATGAATTTAGTAAAATAAAACAGATAATATTTGTATTGAAGGTTTACTGTTTACAGTAAAATCCATATACTTAAATTAAAAATAAATATTTATAACAACTATATACAATCAATTTACATTTACAAACAAATATATAGGTACTCAAAATTTATTTAAATTTCTATACAGTGCTTATTAATTAACTTAATACTAATATAGTAAAAATTCAATATATTTACATTTATAAGACAAACACAAGGTTTTTTAAATATAAAATGATTATGAACTTAAAAGTACTATATTCATACATTTTCACACATAATATACAACAATAACTCAACTTAAGCTAGTGGGTCTGGAGGAGGACAGTTTTCTAAATCAATGAAGACCTCATCTTCCTCGAGCCCAAATGGTACATCCTGATCAAGGATTTCACCTGCAAGTAGACTTTCTGCCTCGGGAAACAGCTGAAGTTTTTGGGACCTCAGAAACTTCGGTTTTATGTGTGAAATGTAGGGATCCGAACTAATTAGGAAGTTATGAATGAGATCTTCGTTAGTTTGGATCCTTCCAGTCTTTCGAGAATGTCTCTCTCGAATGTTTCTGAAGTCCTTGTTGCAAGCTTCAGATGCTTCCTCTGACATCATACCAATAGGCATGAAAGAAAAATGCTCGCAGATGTCCGCACCATGTACCAGAAGCTTATGGATACTTGCTGGCATGTAATACCATTCATATAGATGGACATATAGTTATATAATTTTTCCATTATTATTAATAAGCATTATAGAGCCTGTCTAAGATGTCTTATTTATAAATGTAAATTAATGAATTTTTGCTAATGTAAATTATATGGATTGAATTGAAAAAAAAAGTAGACCTTCAGTTAAAATATTATCTGTTTTATTTTGCTAAATACATACATACTTACTTACTTACTTACGGAACATCGTCATAATTCAAAGTAATTTATTTAAAAAATACCACGTGCAATTGAACAATTATTCTGCGCAACAACAACAGTACCCTTGTTGTTACGCAGGGTATTCGTGGAACTCTGTGAGGTACGCATGAGTCATAGTTATAGCAGGTTTCATCCACTGACTGTACATGCGGAATTAGTGTAAAATAGGTGTGTGGGCATTCTAAAAGTACTTCCATTAAAGTTTAGTATACAAGTAGGCATAGCAAATGCCTTTTACTTAGGAATTAAAGAAAAATAACTTAAGTCCGATTTCGTAATCTTTGATGGCCTTTGACCATTTGTAATATTATAATAAGTCTTTTTACTCTATTTAACTTTAATTTTGAGAGATAAATGCAATAAATTTAAACAATATAGCTATGTCAAAGTTACAACCTTTAGGGGCCTCTGGCTCCCGTGGACGCACCGATACGCACATAGTTACTTTGGAGAAAACATCGAGGTACATGTCCTCTACAATATGTATGGGGTCTCATCTTTACACTTTTGGTTTTGTGAAAATGTACATCAAAAAACAATTTTTCTCCATACAAAAAAAACTTCAGTATTTTTTTTAAGTGCAAAGGAGTTATTTTATCAAAAAATGGTATTTGAAAATGTTGTTTGAAATCAAATGAACTATCTATATAAAAATTTTGGGGGCAGTCCTCCAACTTTCGACCCTATTCTCAGTTTCTTTCATATTGGTACCAGTGTGCGGCGCGTGCGGCTCCAGCGGCGCGTCTAGGTGCGCTTTCACCTTTATAGGTATAACGTCGCGGTTTTTGGTTCCCATAGCACGAATAATCTAGTGCAGTGCTAGAAGCAAACTATGCCCCTCTACAACGATATGGCAGCATTCTGTAATGAAATCTGAAGTTTTGTCATCTGCCCAAAAAGAAGACAGATCGAGATAACATTCAGCGCTGCCTTCGAAATTCTATGAATACAGAATACACGTCCACGTGTCAAGTTCTATCCCAAACTAACCAAAGTATTTAGACCTAAACAATAGTTTTACTGATAACAAACAGGGTCTAATATTGCTACGCGAAAGGTCTATTTATGCTGGTGATATACCCACAATTTGAAAGCCTATTCACCCTTTGATGTGTGTCAATGGGCCCTTAAAATAGTGCTGGGTTATGGAATATTGGAAATATGAAAGGCGTTTGCGTAAACTATTTCATTTAAATAACAAAGCTTCAACCACTTTAACCAGAATTATTTTTAAAGTAAATTACTTCTTACTAGTAGATTTTGTGAATTTGTTGTAGTGGTTCCTGTAATTTACTACCCTGAGTTCAATGAAACTATTTTGCAAGAATCTCATAGGATTTTCATTTTGTTTCCATAGCTTCCCCTTTGCTCTCAGAAGCACACCGCTCGAACGACTGAACAATGGCGAACTATTGTTATAGAAGATTTGTCGGCGAACCAGTTACACAAAACAAAACAAATATAGCGTCACGCCCTTTCCCATACGGGGTGGTAGAGACACAAATTGAGCTCACGTTTTGCCAGTTCATATATTCATAATCTTTATTGCACGATGCGCAAAGGCGACCTTATCTCCGAAGAGAGATTTCTTCCAGCAATGCCAATCGGTTGGGCCCAACTAACAATATGTATAAACAATAGATGTGCGAGCGAAAGGGTTACGGAACTGAAACTTCACACAGTGTACGATGCTAAACGCATATATTTTCTACAATAGCCCAAAACGTTTTTAGATGACTGAACTGTTTTGATAATATGAAACCTCATAAAAACGCCCATATGAATTTAAAACTCCAAACATAAAACGAGTGATAGGTAACGAAAAGCAATCAGGGCCCGAATTCTACTGTTCACAGTCCAATTCTTGTGAATTGGGTTCCGGTTTTAGTAGAATACCAAATACCTCGTATTGAAGTTTATTTATTTATTTATTTATTTATTTTAGGTCTGCCAACAGACAATACATGTTTTCTTAATATAATTCTTAACAATTTACAATTTAGATGTTTGTCTACTTAAAGGCGAACACAGCCCGCTTATAAAAATAATAATAATTATATAACATTAAGTAATTACATATTAACAGATAATTAGTATTATAAACAATTATTAACAATTACAAGACAATTCCGCATGGCAAATTAAGTAGGTATACATTTATTTATTTGAATTAGATAAAGTATAATTGAAATTAAAATTAAAGAGGGGTTATTTTTTAGGAATTTATATGAATTGGTTCGATTTGATAAATTAATTGATTAGTTAGTTAGGTGTAGTTCGAGCTTTGGACAGAATGAAGAAAGTTTATCATGAAACACGTCGAAGGATGTTGTTTGACATTTGTGCAGAGTGTTATACATTCGTATCATTCTCGTAGTGGGGGAGCTATGCCGAGGTTTGTCTTCCAAACTTTCTCTCTGAACAGTTTATGAGTACCTGGTCTAATGAATCTAAGTTTGTGCCAGGCTTGTCGTATGCTTGTGAACAGTAGAATTCGGGCAGTTTGCTGGTTGTGTTAATATTCAAATCAAAGTTTACAATGTTGTAAAGTCACAAAGGGCTCATGTAAATGCGGTTATCGATATTTAGTCTCGGATAATGGCGGTTTGGTGTTGTTGTGTCTGCGATATTGACTTTGGTGATAGGAAGTTGTGTGATATGGAATATTTAAACAAAATAATTGAAACAAAAAGTAAACTTTAGAAAAAACCGACTTCCACAAACCCTATTTGATTAGATTGAGTTTAATACTAACTGTAACCCCTTATCCCCCCCTCCCTTGGGGAATTAATTTTGTCAAATGCTATATCAGTGCTACCCCACGCGACTAAGGAACCCCTGTACAAAGTTTCATGGCTCTAGGTTCACCGGTTTAGGCTATGCGTTGCCTGCCCGTCAGCCACGCATTGTATTTGTACCTAGTATTGAGCAGATCTGGTGGCCATATGTGGTCTTCATCAGCAGTTCCGCATCACAATATTATGCTTACCATGTGCATTTGCACGAGTTATTATGAAAAACACAAAAATCACTATAGGTCTGCCTATAATATTTGAAGAGTTCCCTCAATTTCTCCAGGATCCCATCATCAGATCCTGACCTGGTGTCAATGGGACCACCCTTGAGGTATTACCTATACGCCGAAAAAAGATTTGTTCAAATCGGTTCATAATTGGCGGAGCAATCGCGTAACAAACATAGAAAAAAAAAATAAAAAAAAAAAACATACGGGTTGAATTGAGAACCTCCTCCTTTTTTTGAAGTCGGTTGATAATGATTTATTCAAGAAACAAAGTACAATGACTGGCCTATCTAACGATCATTTCTCCCTTCAGATATAAGCTCGCTTTTACGCATAAATTATCATTTAATCATTACTATTAGCTTATAGCATCCACTGCTGGGCAAAAGCCTCTTTTCCCCTTTTCCACGCATCTCGCTCCTGGGCCGTTTCCCACCAGTTCTTGTTGTTGTTAACATTATTATTATTACCTTTCAATATTTTTATTTGTTTACTGGTCTAAATACACACACATACACGCCTTATCCCATACGGGGTGGCAGAGGCACAGCTGTGCCACTATAGCTAGATATTCGATACTCCATTTTGCGAACCTATTTTTTTTTTTTGCGAATATCAGTTTTATTAGGACACGCCCATTCGCTTAAGGACAGAAGAGTCCTTTGAAAAATATTGACATTAAAATTATTAAGGGAAAAATGTTGACATTAAAATTAGTTTGACAGTGGGTACCAAGACGTCAATTAATGTCTAATTTTTGACGTCTTGGTACCCAGTGTGGCCGATTCTCTAGGTTACACTCACTAAAATTACTTGACAATATTAAGTCCGACAGCTCTTATGCGGTCGCCATAGATTCCATTTTCGAACTCACTTTTGAATTATTTTAATGTACTGATGAACTAATTCAAAAGTGAGTTCAAAAATGGAATCTATGGCAACCGCGTAAGACCGTCGGAGCTAATATTGTCAAGTAATTTTAGTGAGTGTGCCCTAGAGAATTGGCCCCAGTGGGTACCAAGACGTCAATTAATGTCTAATTTTTGACGTCTTGGTACCCACTGTCAAACTAATTTTAATGTCAATATTTTTCCCTTTTTCGGCCAGGAGAATGATAATGGCTTGACTCTGGGGGTTAAGTATATTTGGTATCCATTTACGAAAATAAAAGTAAAGCTAAATGTAGTTCTACTTCCTGCTACACCACCGCCATCATCAGTAATGGCATGTAATGGGTTTCCCGAAGGTCCCAAATCGCGCATCAATCAAACCAGTAAATTGCAGCACGGATCTCGACAGGCGCTGGATTGCAAACCCGTTACATCAGCTAAAAATTGCGGCCCTAAAAATCTAAACGATTTTAAATGAGATGATTATCGATGCCCAGACACATTTACAGTGGCTATATTTAATTGTATATAATACAACATCCGTGACATGCTTGTGAATGGGCAAGAGAAGAGAAGTACTATGTGAAGCTGAAATGATTACTAACTAAAATTACAAATATCCCGACTAAAAAAACAAAAACTGAATCAAAAATATTATCGAATCTGCCCTAAAAATTCAGAGAACTGGTAGAGAAATGCGACGGATAACATCTGGAAATCCGGGAATTCGGACGAACGAAAGTATATTTCCTCAAGCTGAAAAGTCGACGATTCGCTCGCGCTACGTGTTCGCTTGGTCAATACAAATCTAAACCTAGACCAAAACCAGCCCACAGCAAACAATTATATGACACCCCAGCGTGTAAACTGACAACAATACGTCGAATAATGAATCGGTGACAATGTAACTGATAGGCGCAGTCCCACCACAATAAAACAGTTGATTGCTTTCCCCGTGACATGGTTGGTGAAATGTGGTACGGTCGTAGCACATACACAGGTTAGTTAGATCATGGCCCGTAAGTGCTACCAGCTAAAACGTGAGTTAACTAACTTTGACGACCCCTTATTATTTGTATGGAGTTGTCTAAGATTACTCGAGATAAACGTCGAGGAACCTGTGGCATGATTCTCGCGCATTCGATATACGATATCTACACCTATATCGTGTGATTTTGTAGGGGAATTTGTCAATATAGGTCTCCATATCCGTATATCGAAGGCGCGAGAATCGTGCTCCAGGGGTTTGATTCTCGCGCATTCGATATAGTTACGATATCGACACCTCTGGAGGATGATTCTGGCGCATTCGATATACGATATCTACACCTATATCGAGTGATTTTGAAGGGGAATCTGTCAATATAGGTCTCGATATCCGTATATTGAAGGCGCGAGAATCGTGCTCCTGATTTTGTATGGGAGTCACTCGATAGGTATAGGTGTCGCTATCGTATATCGAATGCGCGAGAATCATACCCCAGAGTTCATTGGCTTAGTCACGAAATCGTCCGGCTCCGAATAAATGTAAATGTTCTTATAAAATGAATAATTCCTATCGGTTTCAATTTGCAATGACAAGTTTCCGAAATATTATTTTACGAAATGTAATTTGTAATTTACGAGTATGTTTTAATTTTCGCTTGTATCAAAAAATAAAAATCATACGGTGTGGTGTGGTACAGACCAAATTGCTTCACGTTTACCGTTCACGTTATTGCGTGATATGGGCTAGGTACTCTAGGTAGATATTACTGGCAAAAAAAACTTGCACACTCATCCGCATACCTTGTTTTCACCGACATTGTCCATTTTGAGATAATTGTCGATTGACGACCATGCAAAAATGTTGAGGGGGGGTGTCGATATTGGATTGCAATTTTTTTGATGGTGATTATGGTTTATGGTTATTTTTTTTATGGCTTGCTTAGCTAGTATTGTGAATAACATAGGAAGTATAATTATGTATTTCGAATGAGATAATTATGTACACAAGATGCAAATCGCAATAAGAATTTTCACAGTCGGCGTGACTTTTCGTTCTCAAAATGTTGAATTGTTAACAATTTCTTATCCATTGATAAGATAAGAATATACAGCTGAATGTTATTCCACTGCACTAAGAATTCTGTAAGAGTAGAGACCTATCACAAATTCTTCGATATCTTTAGTAGTATCATATAGACCAAACTTAAATCAACAAGTTCATGATTAAATTAATCTTAGCCGATCAGATGAACTTAATATTTAAGATCAGGTAAATTAGGGCCAGATATTAAAAAAAAAAACTTATTTATTTTATTACGTATGGTCGCCTGCGCGCTGCGTCTAAAAGTATACGGGCTGGCCGTATATTAACGAGTGAATCCCGCTTATACTACTTTTAGGCGCAGGCGACCGTACCTATATTAATTTATATGAAAGTAAGTAGAAGTCTAGAGAGACAAAATAGTTGTGCCTCTCCCATCCTGTGTGGGAAAATGCGATATGCTATGCTTCTCTATGTCGGTAAATAGAGAAAATAGTCGTGTAGTCTCGAGCCTCTGAATAAATATCAGAACCTCAGTATTATTTACTTTGTTGGCTCTTTCAACCCAGTAAAAGGCACTTTATATCCAATATCAACATGGAAGCTCATTTGAAAGCCACTCGGAAATTCCCTTTAACCTGCACGCTCAATTAAACGAGTTATCACACGTGAACCATCGTGATCGTCATACTTTGATATATGGCGGGTGTTTCCCGTCGAAGCGTCCGTGGCCTAGTATTCGCACATCCGATACCATCATGCGGGTAGCAACATCTGACCGAGACTGGTACCGGATGGTTTTCGGAAAGTTCCGGCTACTAACGCTACTCGGCGATAGTCGTAATTCTGTGTTAGAGGCCATAATAGGGCAGCTTCATAACATCTGACAGTCGCGATGGCCACTAGGATTGTCTAAGGCCACTATAGCCTTCATTAAACCGCACTAAATCCGAACAAAAGCCTGTGCCCCTATATTTGGATACTAAAACATGCATGCTGTACTTACATATTTTATTAATGATAATTACCGTTAAAACAAAGCCTATTTTGAAAAGAGATAACATCCAATCTGTGGGAGATTCACACTTCCAACATTAAGAAGAGGCAACAAAAAGGCTGTACTAGCAAAGTGAACATAACATAGCGTCACGCCATTTCCCGTACGGGGTGGCAGAGGCACAGTTGTGCTCACTTTTACATGAGTAAAATTGAATTTACTTTGGTATCAACGATCGATGTCTAATTTAGTTTAAAAGTTGACATTTATTTTGGAATTTTAACACTATCTTATCATCGACATTTTATTTATATTTCACTTGTAATTTGATGTGTTTTGTTTATATTGGACTATATTATGTCTGGAAATTAAAAGATATTATTAATATTATTATTTACACAGTTATTCAATATCAATACTCCATTTTGCGTGACAGGGGCTAACTCAAAGCAAAGTAAATCTCCAGTAAAAAATGGTGTTCCTGAGCCAGCGTGGTGGAGTATGGCTGAATCTTACCCGTATCCGGATAAAGGCCTGTGCCTCTCGGTGGGGACATTAATGGGCTACATTTACTTACTTACAGTAATAGATGTACGTGACTTTGAACGATGTCCATTTAGGAAACAGCCGCGATAACCACGCTTTTGATATCTATTAAAATTTTCATCCGCGCCAAAGGCCGGAGAAGGGTCGTGATCAAAGACTGATGGCTCTCTCAATTGAATGGAACACTGTGCAAGCAATGTACGGCACCAGTGTTTATTATATTAGGCTTCCCGTTATTCTGATGAATGGTCAATGCCGTTTGATGTGTCTAAACAAAGTTACGAGTGAGTGGTTTTAATGTGGACACAAATTTGCCACTTTTGAAGAGCCAATAGCAAAAATACAGGAATTGCTGTGAGCTACTGCATGTTAAAATCACCGTCTGGGTCCCAAAGGTTTTTGGAAGATATAGTGGGTAGCTGTAAAGTTTTTTCAGGCACTTAAGATATTTCGTCAAGATCAAAAGCAAGTCAAGCAGTGTTTTAAATTCAAGAAACTAAAGCATATGTCACACCGAGCGAGCGGCGGGGAGGTTCAACAGCAGGCCCACGCTGCTGTTGAGATAAAATGTGGTATCCATTTGACCAATTGACCCTGAGATTTGACCATTTGACACCAATGACAACCGCTCCGCCATCGCCCCGCTCCTAACACCCTTGTAGTGTGTCGATACCCTAATTTGTGGTCAATGAGATGAACCCTAAAATCTTCATACAATATAAGGCTTTTATACATAGAAATAATAGCAAAATGCAGCGCCAGAGTTTGATGATGGATACACACCACCATATACATATATATATATGAAGGGCCAGAACCCTACCAGGTAAATAACACGTTCACACAAAGCGTGATAGTTTCCTATTCCAAGTGCCGAAGGGCTTACTCCCCTAGGCATTATATCCGACATCATTATAATGACAAGTATGTATGTAGCTGTATGAAGGTGTTGGTGATGATCATCCATAAAGAGGAAAGTACTTTTGTACAGGGACACTGCGAAAAGTGTGGAGTTGAGGCTGTATGAAATCAGTCAGAAAAAGGAGCTCCGTGGTCTAGTGGGTTTCATGCTTGCTTTTCACGCTGGAGATATAAGTAAGATAAATTAATTATCTTATTTATACATGGTCAGCACCGGGATTCGAACCTGCATCTCAAGTTCAAGTTCAAGTTACGTTTATTGCTTCCATAAATTCACATTTGTTCTGAAATTAAGGTACTCTTTATACTTTATTGCACACAAAATAACACATTTTACAATTGAAAGTGGACAACACATGACAAAGGCGAGCTTATCTCTATTAAGAGATTTCCTCCAGCAAACCTAGGATGGACAGGAACTAATTGAACAACAGGTAGACCCAAGTGCACAACATTAAATAAGTTAAAACAATAAACTACCTAACAATACGTACATAAATATGATATAAATATGTTAAGCAAATAGCCCTAACTAAAAGTAATTAAATTTAATACGGTAGAGAAAGATAGTGTTCTTTCAACCAATAGGTACAATTTATGTACCCTGTCCATAGGGCACTGCAACAGTAGATCGGTATAATACTAATGACTAGGTATTGTAAAATATTAATTATTACGTATATGCGTGAGAAGCAAACGTAAAACCGCGAAAGAAAGAAGAAGCGTTGATTTGCCACATAATAAGTATAAAATGAACATAAAATGTGGCAAAAAGGACTAGACTCAGCTTATGCTGAGTGATGTGAAATCGTCACAGCACTGTTTTTCAGGCCAGCCCTTTTTACTTAAACTTAACAAAACTAAAGAGAAAAAACAAGAAATTATCCTATAACTAGACCACGGAGCTGTACTACGGGATGGTGATTATAAAATTATCGCTTTGTCTTTTTGTACCAGGCGACAAGTTAACAATGTGTCCGTCTGTTTGTACGAAGTCCACAGATTGACAAGACTGACAAGTCAGCGTCATCGACTCCCCTCAGTAGGGATGCCATGACAAAGCAGCGGTAAGTAATTACAGAAATAAAAAAATCGGTCAAGTGCGGGTCGGAATCGCACACCAAGGGTACCGTACTATCGTATGAAAAACTTAAGCACTCAAAACAATAAAATAAAAACAAACAAATAACTAAAACAAATTATGCCCTCACGACGATTTGAACTCACGACCTACGGATTGAGAGCCTACATCATACCCGCTTAGCTACCTCAACGATGTAGGTTGACGCGAAATATACCATCATCATATTGAAATGCGTGGGTGTATCAAAACAAGTCTCTTTTATGGGGACCCCATTCAATTTGTAGATAATATCTCTCGTCTCTCAGTATTTGTTGTTGCGGCACATTCTGTGCAAATTTCAACTTTCTAGCTATTACGGTTCGTGCTGTAGGACCCGATGACGCACAGACAGACAGACGAACAGCGTGGGCTTAAAAAAGGGTCCCGTTTGGCACCCTTCGGGTACGCTACCCTAAAAATGGGGTAAAACGACAAAAACTAGGTCACTGTGCCTGTGTGCGACGGATTATCGCGAGGGGAGAACTGAACTTACCTAAAGTATGTGCAGATGCAGGATTGTATAATTACGGTAAAATATAGATGAAGGCATAGATTCCACATTAAATGCACTCGCCTCACTTTAAACTTTTGTAACGGTGTAAATGTCGTAGCCATATCGTCGAATTAGCCATATCATGATATGGCCAAACGTGAAATATCATAAAACCATGAATATTTAGGGCAAACACTGCGGTAGCTTAGGTGAAGACTAAAGGGGGTAAGTGCGGCGAAGTCCCCGAATAGTCTTCGTGTTAGTTTTACATGTATAACACAATTTTTTTTGTGTGAATTCTTCGAGAACACCCACCAAAAAGTGTCACGTGATAGGAAGTCGCAATGAGAAACTAAATATTTTGATTGTCATTGGAATTTAAGCCTTATTTTCATTGTACTAAAGTGAAATTGCCAATCCTATTGAGAAAAGCATGAAATCTCGGAAATACGTGATTTTTCAGTTAAATATGAAAACTAGTTCGAACGATTTTTTACCCCCAAAAACCTGTATATTGCAAAATTCTTCGAAAACTGCAGCTCCTTTTTCTAGAACTCAAAACATAATCGTTACATACAAATATTCTTCGTTTAAAGAGATAGGCGACGCGGGCTGGGGGGCCTGCGCACCTAATAGTGCATAGAAACTCAACGAGTGTATCTTAGTATACTGCCGTCTATGCGCTTAACAATAAGCCCGCGGGCAATAATCAAGGTAATGGCGAGTCAACGGCGCATGAAATGTCTATCTCATGTGTAATGCTAAGATAATATTGTCTTATAAACAAACAGCCTGTGTGGTTAGATTAATTAGACCGACTAGGTGGAAGGAATTTAAATTAGTTAATCAGAAGAGCGGAGAGGATATGGGTAAACTTACTTAGGCAAAATTGGAAATGATTCTGTACGATTGGTAAAAGTCCCCAGTATATCTATAGTGTCTTAAATGTTCCACTAAATATGTAATCTCTTTGACTTTTCCCCAGAATAATGATCACTATCATAATCTTAATTTATTTATTTATTCGTATGGCATTGCCGTCGAGTCGGTCATATAAGTAATCTTGATGACTGCAGCATTAATCAATATACCTACGTACTAAAATAATCTTAATATCTTCGTACATCACATTGAGCACACATCACCGCACTGCTGCAATGACACCACCATTATTTTATCCAATCCACACGATCCAATGTCAACCACATCCACTGAAATCCTGTCGACTTGATAATATCATCTATCTATGATAGGAGCTCATATTTGCACCTTCGTTAAGTTCGTCCTGTCAGTAATCATCACTATGTATGTACTACAACATAAACTTTTATGCTGTTTATATATGCTTGTGTTGTTTTCATTCACAAGAGTAGGGGCTAGGGTTGTTGAGTGACACACGCCATTTTAGGGTCCTAATGGCCTCACATTAGGCAGTCTGCATTGCATCGGTGTCCAGAATAGGCACTCTTTCCAACTGGACGTTTCGCATTTTGTAATATTGCGAAGGAAAGCGACGAATTGGCTTTGCAGCGAACGTCATTCTATGGGGTGTTAACGAAAGGTGTAGGTTGTCTATAAATATTTACTGTTTGGTACGCATTCTAAAAACTTTCACCACAGATACCATAATATTATACTAATACAGATAGACCACCTAGAGCAAAATATGACACCGGCGTCTGAGATGCTACGGAAGCTTCTTTAGTTCGATGCCATTATTGCTTGGTGCAGCACCATAGAAAAATTGCAAATACCCCGAGATGGCGCTAAGATATATAGGATTTATTCTAAGATTAGCGCCACCTAGAAATATGTTAACTGAAACCATGGCGGGCGTTTAAAGTACAAATCATACTCCTCACGTCATCTCTTTTTTACGAAGGGTTACTAATTCTAATTTGTATGGGATGAGCACCCTGTGCTTTCACTAAGAAACCGATTTGGTCGGAGAGGGCTACCGCTCTCATCCCAAAATGTACTTGTGTAAAAGTTGAAAAAAATATAGCTAAGTGCGAGTCGATCTTGCAGGTCTTGAGTAGTCTTGACAGACGGAGAGACGGACGGACAACGGAAGTACATTGATCGACTCGCAACCGAGTCAGACAACGGATTTTGCCAGTTGTCTATGAATTCCTATGGATCTGACATTGCCGATGACAGATGCGGGCGAAATTTTGCCATATTATTTCTTCATTAAATTGCCAACTCGTGCATTACTCGACAAATTAATTCCAAAGCCGACAGAATTCATGAATTCTAAATGACATCATCATCTTCAGAGTCTGGGGCAACTTTTAGTTTATTACAAGGATAAACCTTGAACTGTTTCAGAAGCTGAATGAATTTCTGCAGATATTGTGACGACCTTGGCCTTGCTCGTGAATATGGGTGACTCCTGATTCGAGAAGATTCTGCAGAATATAACTTGGCGTCACGCCTTTATCCATACGCGGTGGTAGAGGCTCAGATGTGCGAAGACGGAAGACGGCGCCCTAGGCAAAAACAGCCTTTAGCAAAACGCAAATCGCTCGAAATGATGAGTATGTTTTTTCACTAGCTTGTTTATCACGAGTGTCAGCGTGACTTTGCTTTCCCATAAAGGTAATTTATTAATTTTGCTCGATAGAAAAGTCTCCTGAAGTTGCGAGAAAATCTGTGTGTCACAAGATTATATTTTACAATTTCGCACCGCATCTGAATTTGTGTTCTTGTTATTTATCTAATCATTATAAAAATGGCACAGTATGTTCCTCAGTTCCTCTAAAAATAATTTAAGTTCTGATTGCCCAGGGCCCGACCTTAAGTATCACTTTGATGTATATCTTAATTTAAATATATGCTGATCGTGTACTGATGAGTAACCGGATTTTTGCCGAAAGTCTTCTTAAAAGATGCCCAGAATTTATAGCTCACTACTATGCCTGATTGACCTGGGGCCTCTTGTTTCTACAGGCCTTAGCTCGTATCATTCGGACAGACAAAAACCTATGACTATACTTCGTTCCATATAACATTGGTATTTTTTTGAACTTTTCTTCTTCATATTTCCAATCCTATATGGAAGTCAGTTATAGAAATGTGAGTGGTAAGACTTCTTGTCATAGGCACTACAATGCAATGGTAAACTTAACTTAATTCCGTATAGGATTGGAATTCAAAAGAAGAAATGTTCAAAATATATCCAATGTTATATGGAATGGAGTATAGTTACCGCAAGACTTTAATTAACCAACACCTTGATAATGCCGCACAACTCTGAATATCTTAAATATTTGTGTTAAACTTTCATGTAGAATAGAGAAGCATCCAAGATCTCGTCCATGACATTCACCCAAGGTGAAGCTGACTTATAATAACAAAGAAAAACTTTTATTACACTGAAACTCGTGTTCAGCTAATCGTGCTACATTTTATGTAAAGTTAATGTCCGGTCTAACGGTGATGGAAAACATGTACAGTCTTCCATCGTTCTTTAGGTTGATGTGACGAGTGACGTTTTAAACAGGGTGACACCACTTCTACGGAACGCAATGAACCTGTCATCAACACCGACTTTTCATTCCTCATTGGTCAATTAGCATTAGTACCACCTGTACCGCGCGCTGAAAGATCTTTGAAAAGCTGTAGTTAGCTAAGCTCGTAAAGATAGTTAGATAATCTCCAAGTGTTAAACTAATCAAACGCCAGCTTAGAAATGTTCGATATTCTATCCCGTTCTTCATCCAATTTTAACGACTTACCAATTCCGAGTCACACGGATTTCCTTTGGCGGAATAAAAACGCTCACCGACACCGATCAACGTATTGACGATTCAATCCGACGGACATTTTTATTGGCCATCCGAGCGGAGGATTTATCTGAAAAGTGCATTCTTGTGTTGGGCGAATGGGTTTAGAATAATAAAAATAGGTGGAGTTTTATGCTTTCGTAATCTTAGTGGCGATGGCGAAACGATAAGGTGGTATGCATAACGTATCGTCTTAATGCCACGAATACATAAATAGACAATACATAAACATATGCAAAATATAAACATGGTTTTTTCCACGGAACAGAAAAAACAGTTTTTTCTATTCCGTGGCTTTTTCCCACACGGTTTGGCAGATGCACAGTCATACTTTAAGACAGTTGTTAAAGTTGCTGAGCATGACGGGGCTAGCCTTGCCATCTTACCACAGTTATACAAAGGTTTTCTCACGATGTTTTCCTTCACCGCGAGACGTCCGTATTATTAGATACTTACATAATTAGATATTATTTTTTTGCCAGGCCAGTGAAGAGTTATATTTATTTTCTTTACTTTCGGGTTAACACTGATCGATTTATAATTAAAACAAAACAGACTGATAAATGGACGTTCCATTTTACAAGAATACTATTAGATTTATTAAAAAATATATAATAATATTGATTGATCAATAATGTTTACTTATTTATATTTCAACGGCATACATCAATTGGTCTTATTTTCCAGGAATCTGCGTTACCCTTCCCGTTCAAAAAAAACCTACCAGAGGGTTTGTTTACATCCGCAATCCTAAGAGGTTGGCATCATCAACCATCCCAAAAGCAATTAATAGGAGTGCATTTAGAAAAATTATCCTTAAGCCTATTACAGACTAAGCTTCTATCTTGTCCGCCCAAAGAGGACCTAGAACGAAGATGCCATCTTTGCGCTTACCTTTTTTTGTAAAAGTTTTTTGCTATCACTTTTGCTGGTATAATATGTTGTCCAGTCTGGTTATATGTATGTTTGTTTAGCTGCGACTTGAATATAACTTTAATATACAGGCACATGCATTCTTCTAGATCCATAATATGATACGCTGTGTCGTGGGAAGCTGAAACAGCGATACCACAAATATGTAAACATCCAAGATAATAATCGTGATTGAATAAAATAAATAAAATAAAATGAAAGACCGAGGAATTTTATTTAGTCCTCTCCAACCGGGATTCGAACCCGGGACCTCTTGTTTGGAAAGCACAAGAATAAAGCTTCAAATGTATCACGTCGCGCAACGCTCAATCTACACTATGATGTCTATTTATCCTTACATTTCTTGTCATAGTAAAATGTCGCAGGGTATGTGCCGGGATATTATGCAAAGTTACAGAGTCATAGTTTGATCGTCGCACGACATGTTGAGGTACATTTTGTCCCCAACCCCCTTAATAAAAAGTTAAGTGTTTCGGCCTACGTCCTTATGAGAGTATACTGATTAACCTATATTTATTTAGTAACAATTTTGTCAATTTTGTTCGTTTCCAATCCTACTTACTCTTTGCTTAGACTAAGCGTTATCTTGTCCGCCTCACTTCTTATTCCTGTGACATCGACAACGATTTATCAACGTCACGTCAGGGGTTCCCAACCATCCGATTACAACGTGACATTTTCATTTTCTATCCACCCCTATTTTCTTGAAGATTTACTTGCCTTTTGACTTAGGATTCGTATTATTAATCTGGAGCATCATCAATTAACATCACTTTGGATTAGCGTTTTTGAATTGTATCTTATCGGAATTAGCTTTGTGATTCTTGATTGTTTGTTGCTGCAACTTTGATCTCTGCATGGCTCTCTCCCGCCTGTTCTCTTATGATGTGTCAAAAAAACATAATTTATGCATAGTAGGGAAATTTCACACGACGCTTTTTGGCTATTTTGAAAGAACGTAGTGGAGTAAGAAACGTTACTTATTATATGCTAAATGCCCACAAAGTCCAACAAGGGCGCTTTATTTATTTAATACGTGGCGTTTTATTTATTTATATGGATGTTTAATAGGTAGTCGATTTAAAGTATATAATAATATGCTGAAGTAGATGTTAGTTAGGTCAGTTCTGTCGTCAGTCCCTTTACATTGATGACGCCTTCAGCCCTTAAGTTCTAGAGACCACTACCCAGAATAGCCATAACCTTTTTAATTTCACGCATTTATGAAATTGCAAAAGCCATCGCAATTCCCGCGAATATGAGCGGCCATTTTAAACCTTAATTTTCCCCATTTCCGTGGGTTTCTCTGTTAATCGATTCAAATATGTGCACGGACTTTTTGATATAGACCGCTTATGCAAATGCGTTTTTTTCCAGCCCTTTTGAGCTCTATTTGCATTCATTTGAGACCGCGTTTTGAGTTCAATGATACGTATGAGGTATAAATATTGTCTCGTCGTTTTTTTGTTTTTAAAATGACGTCATTTGCATTAAGGGCACCGAGGCAAGGGATGTTACATTATGCATATCGTTTTAGAAGAAAAAAGCGGGGAATTTATCTGTTATAATTAGAAAGAATAACAGTTTAATATACTTTGTATTTTAATTATGCGGCTTTATTCAAATGTGGTAATGAGATGGACTCTTTAAGGGTATTATGAGTTTACGGTTCAATGAACAATTTTAAATAATGATAGAATATTTCATTGGCTTAAAAAAATCTTGTAAAAAATCAATCAATCAGAATCAAAAGTCATTCTTGTGAGAATGACTTTGAAATTTCCGTAAGACAAAGAAGTTGTTGTAATTTTCCTCACATCTTTTCCCAACTTTTAATAGTTTTGTAAATATATTTTGTATACTTTCCACACAGGACGGTTATCCAAGTTCTTATTCCCTCCACCCTTAACTCTTCAACCCTATGTAATACTACTGACCTACATGGGGTCCTAGAGACCCTTCTCCTTGAACATTCTTTCAATTATTCAAAGCACTCTTAAGGGTTACACTAGGGGAAGTAGTAACGGTGAAGAAAAAGAAGTAGTCCGTGCTGCCCTTTTAGATCTGACAGATGAAACTCTAGTTAAGTCTAATCTCGGGTAAATTTTGAAGTTGATAACGACAAAGTTGACCCAAATAGTGCTAAATCGCGTTTCAGCTGTCGAGCCTTACTCGCTAAACATAGGTATATCCTAAGTTGCATTGTTTAAAGGGTTCCAAGCTTGCTTCTCACACATTAGATGCAGGTTCGAACTCTGGTGCTGACTTCATAATACTTTGGTACATTTCAATGATATAGTAAAGTAGTAAAGTAAAGTAAAAGTATTTATTCAAGGAAAATGGTAGGTACACTTAAAAATGGTGGTTGACTGCTGCCATAACTAGGATAATAATGTAACCTGTATTTATGGCTCGCAGGCCCATAATTAATTATCTAATTAATTTATCTTGAGAACAATATACTGATATTCTAACGGTGATGGAAAACATCGAGAGGAAACCTTGATTACTCCATAGCTGCGCCGATGGGATAGTTCCTTGTCTCGTGAAATGGAGGATTAAATAATTGACTAAAATTTGGCACAAATTGTTCCTCTGCCACACCGTATGGACCAAGGTGTCTTTGTCATTTTCATCGATTAAAAACCATAGCTCAACGTATGCTTTTTGAAAAGCTTATACAGCACGAGTAGTTCACAGCTTTAAGAAATACACGATAATCAACTATCACATGTCACTCTTAAACCTTTCACATAATTACAAACACGCCTTCCAATCGGACATAAAAAATGCAAAAACTACGCCAACTAATGAAGCCATCACAGACACTAACGAACATCGGTAACTAATGCTCAGAAATTACAGGTTAGGGCGGATGGAGACAGATGGACGGAACTGCCAATTAAAATGATATTACATGCTAGAACTTGATGTATTGGTTGTTGGAATCGATGAGTCATTAGATGGTATTAGCTATATTTCTGCTTGTACAAAATAATCATGGTTGTAGATTATGTTGAAGCAGGTCAGAGGGCAGACTATAGCAGTAGAGTAAGCTCGCCTTTGTACATGTATTTTCAATTGTATGATATATTGTTTTTCTTGCAATAAAGATTATTGATTGATTGATATTGATAGAGTAGTTAGATGTTGATTATTAGGTAAGCAAATCGAGAACATTCTCGAGTATACATAGATACACGTCATATTTTTTTAACCCTAAACTTTCTAACGAGTTAGTGGAGTTAGTATTGAAATACAAGCAATAAAGGGTTAAATGACATGCCACTCCAATAACCCTTGCACCAGTTAAATGGACATTCTTGGTTAATTCAATTTATACACTAATTTGGTTAGTTTTTAATGGCCGATTTGTACGAAATCTTTTATGCAGATGCTACCCCGTTTCAACCCTCATTTTGTGCTGTAAGACAATAGCTACCAGAAATGTGATTTAGGTTTATACCGACACGTTTATAGATAGCTAAGCATAATTGGATATTTTTTAACGGTTGGTATATTTTTTTTTTCGTGGGAGACTTATTTATTTAATTTGATAATGCTTTTATTGTTTTTACAGTGTGGTCCAAACTAGAGAATAGGCATTAAACATATCTACACAAATAAGGTAGGAATTTTTGAGTTTGACTTTAAATGAGTATCGAATGCTAAAACTTCTGTTCAAATAAACTGCAACTTTAGAATGTCAAAACTACTGGCCCTGATATATTGAGTTGAGTGTCAATCTAACTTTGATTTTACTGTTGGGCATTTGAGCGTCTAAACCACCGTCTAAGGCCGGGACTCCACCAAAGCAGAGATGTGGAATATTTGTATGCGAGATGGAAACAGCTCACATCTCCGCTTCCATCGCGCCATACAAATATTCCACATCTCCGCACATCTCCGCTTTGGTGGAGTCCCGGCCTAATTCACGTACTGACAACAAAGACTAAGGGCAACTTGCGCCACACTTTCGACGAACGCTTAAAACAGTTTAAACACAATTTAAGTACAATACGGTTAAATCAAGTGCCATTAGAGACAGTCCGTCACTCGGAATATTTAAAAGTCGGTTGAAAGAACACTACCTTTCTCTTCCATATTAAATTTAAGTATTTGTATTTATGTATGTTTTATTTCCTATTTATATCCATTAGTTCTGGTATATATGTACGTATTTGTATGTAGTTTATATTATTATTATTTTTTTATATATTTTTTTTTTTTTACTTAAGTATTTGATGTTGTACACTTGGATCTACCTATTGTTGATTTATTTATCCTTTCCTTCCTGGGTTTGCTGGA
The DNA here is from genome assembly GCA_963457715.1 of Argyresthia albistria. Taxonomy (NCBI): domain Eukaryota; kingdom Metazoa; phylum Arthropoda; class Insecta; order Lepidoptera; family Argyresthiidae; genus Argyresthia; species Argyresthia albistria. The sequence continues at coordinate 2,720,265 of OY735270.1, read as the reverse complement.
AGAAATCTCTCGATAGAGATAAGCTCGCCTTTGTACATGTCATTTCCATTTTTAATTGTCATAATGTATTTTTTTGTGTGCAATAAAGTATAAAGTTAAATTACTTAGTCAGGTAGGTAGGGATTATTGCCTATCATCCAGGTTCCCACATGGCCGTGTTGTATTTAAGTCGTAATTCAACTATATTTAGCGGGTATTAAGCCTCAGCCAGGTTCCCAGGTTAAAATGGCCGGGTAGTGTCACAGAATAACTAATAGTACTACGTACAGAAGGTTCACTCCCGAACAAGTCAAGTTTAGGTGCAAAAATATATTTGTCTATGCTACTACATATGCTCGCATGTGAAATTGAAACTCATCGTATGGCACGAGCGTTCATATTCCATTAGACACCGCTGAAACGATGCCGATCACGCAGGGTTGCGATTGCGAATCGCACTCAGTTGTTTTCTGCGTCATTGTTTTCACGCGGCTAGCGCGCGCACCGAGAGCCGAGCGACAACCATGTGACAAAGACCGACTGGCGCATATAGTTTTTAAGACCGTTTAAGTTGTGTTTAAACTGTATTTAACGGCAACAAAGGTCTGGAACAAGTTGGCCTTAGACTCGAGGAAATGTAAATCCTACCGCACATTAGGAGGTCCGTCTGTTGAGGACAACGCAATGCGGACCAGTCGTGTATGTATGTATTAACACTGAACTTAGGAATATGCCTTTGATGGTATAAATTGTAGATGGTTTTTATTTGTACAGACTATCTTTTAAGTAATGTCATGACTAAACAGTCGATCGAGTACACTAAAGTCTACACTAGTTCTACAGTCATAAAGCTTTACTGAGCTTTAGTGATCACTTTATCAAAGAAGAGTTGTTCTTTTTGTTCACGACAATTTTAACAGGTCTTAGTAATTTTGAAAAGTGTCACTAATTTTGACGGATAACACTAGCCAACAGGAACAAAAGTGTCAAACCACGGTCATCGACAAAGGTGTCGAACCTCAGGTACCTATCAAACCACGGGATCGAACTACCCGTACACAAGGCATTGTACTGCCATTTGGTAAGATCATAATATTATACATAACCTACATTTAATTTTCCCTATTTCTGACATCCTCACAAGAGGTTCTGTCCGTCACACTGCGTACAACAAAAGTGACATTGTTTTTGGAATTAACTGTAAAAATCGATTACCAAACAAATTCAAAATGTACACATCTAGTTTCCATCTAACTTGATGTAGCAAGTTAAGACCGGGCGTCTTGTTACAGCAGTTTGTATTAAATTTAATGAAGGCAACCCAAGTCTTAGGCGAAGTCATTAGGACCCGTCGAATCCGTTTAATTGTTACATACATACGTGATGTGTTTCATACTGTACTGCGAGTCAATGTACTGTACAGTCTGTGACAGCAAAGTGGACAAAACAAACAAACGTCACTTTTTCAAGTAAAACTTCTTAGGGAATGTCTCGAATGGTAATAATTTTAGAACCGTTGCTTTCCCCTTTCAGTCGAGATATTGTCATTCTCCTGGCCGAAAAGGAAAAAAAAAACATTTAAATTAGGGGAAATTAAGTTTCATTTTTTTGCGATAGGCATTAATTGACGTCTTGGTAGTCACTGTCAAAGTCAAATACTATTTTGTGCTTTAGCAGTAGAGTTAAGTATATGTATTTTTTGGAGTTTAGACCAGTAATTGAAGTAACCAACAGCCTAAACAAATGGGTGTGTTTTAAATTGACTTGCGAAAAAGCACAACTTGAAGCGTGTGTCATAAAGTCATAATCAACAACATGATAATGAAAGAGACTAGGGTCATGCTGCTTAATTTATTACCCAGGAAAATAAAATCAATCATAGGTGATAAAGTGGTCACATAATAATAACATGATATGATAACGCATCAGACTGGGGTCATTTTGCGTATTTTGTTATCCCACAATAACCCTACTTTATTTATCAGTAATTAAATTAGCTGCTTACACGAGTATAAACACTGGACCACACATGATCTGAATTATTATTCTATCTAACGTCTATTCTATTCTATTCTATTCTATTCTATTCTATTCTATTCTATTCTATTCTATTCTATTCTATTCTATTCTATTCTATTCTATTCTATCTATCTATCCATCCTCCAGCACCCACTGTTGAATAAAGGCCTCATCTTCATTACGCCATTTACTGCGGTCCAAACCTGATCCACCTACATGTTCCAATATTTTAACCATATATTTTACACATTAGTTTAATTTAACTATGTCATCTATTTGTGGGAAGTGCTACTACTTATCCTATAACACAGGGTTCACCCTTTTTAAGGGAGTAGAGAACATCCCTTGTTCTTTACTATGTGTAAAAATAAGTAATCATTGTAACACTTTAAATGAATAAAGCTTATTATTATTATTATTATTAATAATATTTGGGTGTTGTCCGTTTGAATCTTCATATCCTTACAGCTTCGGCAATGGGCTAACTCCTTGTCACGTAGAGCTGGCGCTGAAATTAACTTTGATTTTATCAACGCAGAGAAGAGGAGTGTAGCTTTGTTACTTTCATTATTCACGTAAATTCTGGGGGAAGATAATTAGCAGCTAGACTCTTATCTTTAGATGAGGGTGTGTTTGTCAGTGTATGCGTACGAACAAACACACACATATTAGAACCGATTGTGTTCGCCTTAAAAGCGCTGCGTACCGACCGACAGAACAATCGGTCTCAGCTATTAAACCCAACACCCCACCAACTAGAAGTCAGCATCCAGAAACAGAAACATCCAGAAGAACTACCAAGACACCAGAAATACCCAGTCAATAAAGACATCTCAAAATTCTCAAACATGGCCCGAAGACTCATTTTCTTCTACCTGATCCTGCTGCTGGCATTTGCAGCTGTGTTTGCGGCACCGCAGAACAAGCGTAATCCAGGCGGTGCGGTGCGCGTCAATCCAGGTGCATCAGCAACAAGGCATGCGGTCACCAGCCAACCGCGCGCCGGTGATGAGAGGCAGAAGCAAAATCAGAAGTCTGTACAGCTGAACTATAAAGGATCCGCCCCGTGTTTTGGGGACCACAATTGTGGTATGAAAGTCAATTGGTAAATAGTGTCAAGCACTGCAACCCCATTTTCTTTCTCTGATGCCATCTTGTACTTTGTACTCTTACTTTTACCTTGTATTCTAAGTTATTCTAGTACATATACTTAATATTTGTAAAGTTGAACACACTAACAAACCAAATTAAAGTGACTAACCTCCTCGACACAGGGAATCCTAGTGAGGAGGTTAGGAACTCAACCTAACCTAGCCCTAGCACAAACAGATGATTTATTTGTTTTTTCTAAAAGTTTGTACATTCTGTTACTAGGTTAAGATTGTGTAAACTTTTTAAGTATAAATAAATAAATAATAAATAAATAAATAAATAATCTAGCGTCCTTCAAATTGTTAATTCTGGTTGCGGTTGCGACTGTTATTATAACCCATCAACCTAAACCAAGCCGCCTAATTGATTACCTCGATGTTATAACCCCAGATGACCATTAGCAAGGAAGTCTTTTACCATAAGCACCCCTAGTGTTTATGGTAAAAGACTTCCTTGCTAATGCTTCTTAGATAAGTTTTGTATAAATCGGCTTTCCTCTTTTTGAGTTTGTATGTACAGATGACTTCTATTTTGTAAACCCGTGTAATGAATATAACTTTTCATTAAAAAAAATCTTTGAATTTTATTTCATAAGCTGTCCGTTTTTTGTGCATCAACACTGCAGCATTGAGCTAGCTAGCCACTTCAGTGGTTAATGTCAATAGTCGCGTAATAGTATACTTATAAGCACGCGGCTAATGAGCTTTAGTTAGCACAAAATGTTGCTATACAAGGTGAAATGAATTACATAACGCAAAAAGAGAAACTACTTTGTTAGGGACCTCATTTTGAGCAACTTTCATTATTAAACACTAGAACATAAGTAGGGCGATTCTGTCCAAACACACTCCCACTCAAAAGATCCATTTTCCACGAAGAACCAAAAACAGCGGGCGTTCACATAATTTGATTGTGAACATGGTATTAAAACCCTCTATATCTTCTTTATTACTCTACAAACAATATTCACCCTAACAGTTCAAGCAGTAAGGGTCAATATGGCCTGAATGAATGGGTAGTTTTCATAAACAATTGTAGTAGAAACCAATCAAACAGACACGTGGCCTGCTGAGAGGGCGTCGATTTTTGTAGACATATTTATTTTTATTAGTCATTGAAAACTATAATGGAAGGTTTCTGCCGCATTTATTATTATTTAATTCAAAAAGGCGTTAAATGCCCACTATACTTTGTCAAGAAATGCTAGACATTAAATGATGGCAACATTTGCAGACTCTGCATTTTTTCGTTTTTTGAAAAATTTGGTTTGTCAATGAAAACACGCAGTCATATATTATGTTTTGAATATATATTACGCCATTAGTCACGTGCATATTATGTTTTGTGCAGGTCTTTACCTTACTACATTTTAGAATTTTTAATTCTTTTTTTTTTTTTTAAATAATGAAAATTTATTGCATAACTGACATCGGTACATTTTATTCAGTGCAAGCAAGTAAGTATGTGTTTTATTGTGGGTACATTGACAAATATCTCTCGGTACAGCGTTGTTAACCAAGCTAGGTGTAAAACCTGTGTGATGATTAACAGCGCCTTCCCGTCCGACCATGTTGTGTCGAGCACACTTGTTGAATTCGACTTCAGCTAAACAGAGCAAACTATCTACTTCTAGTGATGGTATTGTTAGATTTTATTATACTTGTAGATATATCATTACTAAAACACAACAAACCGTCATACAGTATCTACATTTCGCCAAGTCAACATGTACGACCCCAAATTGCTATTCATTTCCGTAAAATAAACAAGCTCCATACTACAACATAGAGAATTGCAAATCGACCTGCTAATCTAATAAGTAAGGCGAAACGGTCGTCACCAAGGTCGCTCAAGAATGGAAAAGCCATCTTTATAGAGCGCGCAAGTGAAAATCGTTTTATGAACGTCAAAATAAAATGTTGCCATTTCAGGCTATTTTGTTTACCTTTTTGAAGTAAAACTTCTTAAATTGCAAAAACGTTGGTATTGCAAATGCTTTTTTGACGTAAGGAAAAAGACGTAAGTGCAGTATCAACTTTTTGCGTCCTTTACGATCGACGACGGCATCATCGCTACAACATTTTAGAGATTCAAGTATAGTCCCCTGCAACTGATATACTTTTTCTGTGGTAGATTTAACTCGGAAGGTGCTTCCCGGTCGACTATTCTGAGGTCACCACGCTTCATTTGGTAGAAAAATGTCAGGTTTTTTTTTTCGTCCGTGCCATTTCGACGTATGACGTTGACAAATAAAGGCGTATCCGTGTGAGGGGTTATCTGCTTTTGGCGCTTTTTATGGCGCGTTTTACTTATTTATGTCTTTGACTTTTTGTGTTGAGTGAATGATTATGCCACACAATTGGAGATTGGGTACTTCTAATATATTTGTATTATAATTGTGTTTTTGTCTTCTTATTTATGAAGCTTCAGTGAAGTCTAGTAAATTGCATATAATATTTCTTTTGTAACTGTATTTTTATGAATAAATAAATAAATAAAATAAATATAATTCAGTGGAAAAAAATATGATACCTTATCTGGTGGGTATTACCTACTTATAGTACATATGTTTTCTAGGTATTCCATTTAGCCGTAACTATTATTGACCAAGATAATTCCTTAAACCCTTAAATTGTCTCATGTCAGCTCTTGATACCCTGTCGTGAATTACCATAAAAAATTAGAGCGTCCATAAATTCCCCAAATAATCGAAGCATACAACATCAGTGTCAAACACTTGCACCGCCTAGGGCTTAACCCTGTACTTTATGCGACATCTAGCAATATCTGTCAAAACCTAATCCAATAAAATGTGGATTTGCCAAAACGGGCGTCATTCGCCGCGCACTTGCTAAAGGGTCTGTGGTACCCCATCTGCTTTTAAGGGTTAAATGCGGGTGTTGCAAATAATGAGAGGTGTTTAAAAGAAATTTACAGTCCTCGGGGGGTGTTTGTCACGTGACCGTGGAGTTCAATTGTGGTCTTGTGAAGTGAAGATGGCGTCAGTGGGTTTCTATGAATATGTATGAGAAAAAGTTTTTTTTTTTTTTTTTATGAGCCTGTAATATCCCACTGCTGGGCAAAGGCCTCTCTCCCCCTCTTCCACTCCATTCGATCCTGAGCGGTCTCCTTCCACTCTTTATCCCATAGAGCCAACTCATCACTCCATCTCTTCCTGGGTCGGCCAGAAAAAGTTGAATTGGTAAAATTGTTTTGTTTGTTGGTACAAGTCTAAGCTTCAAGGATATGTGGTGTTTTATTTTTCTCTTAACTGAGCACATAGGCCTACCTGTTCTGTATTTTATTTTTCTCTGTCCATCCTGGGTTTGCTGGAAGAGATCTCTCTTTAGAGATAAGCTTACCTTTGTAAATTACTTCTCTGTATTTTCTGTTTTTTTGTCTTTTATGTGCAATAAATATATACGAAATATACGAAGGATTTCTCTTAAATATGAAGGTTTTAGAAAGACTGTTAACACGTGAGTTTTACGGCCGCTAAATGAATTTTAAACATAAATTATGTAAATTATGTACGGTCTATAGGTAATCGCTATCGAGTCGAGTGGAGTCAAGGCAAGTTAACATGACCGACCACGACCCGCGTTGTATTTAAATATTGTTTAAACTGTATTTAGCAGCTGGGCTAAACAGTTTAGTTTTATATTTTAAATGGATTACGTAGAATCTTCATTATGATTGGCTAAAACTTTGTAAATGGCGACGGGCCAGCCCTCTATGACAGACATTCGACGAAAGGCAAGGTCGGGTGAGCGAGAGAGAACAGCTCAGAGCCAAAGAACCATTGCACGGACTGTATCAACACAATCTCTATGCCCAACCCATAATTAGTTTATAGGACATTAAATTTCATCATAACTATAAACGTAACTAGTTAATCCAGTAATATGAAACTTCAGTGTAATCGTCAGCTTTCTGTTATAAGCTATGTCATCAATCATCATAATAGTGTGGTTGTAATAAATTTAGCCCATAAGACGTGAAGGCCTGTATTATAATATAAGTCAACAATATATATATATATATATATATTAGAGAGAAAGTAGAGATATATAGGTACCCTGATTATTATAATAACCAAGTGTAATGACAGTTCCGATGTTGCCGCTTTTTGGTAGAAAATAAATAGTGATGGGCTCAAGAATGATTTAGTTCATTCTAATGTCTCAATATAGAATGCTATTGATAGAACTGATGCGAGAGCTAGAAGTGCTAGTGTATATAGCTTGTTCAAACTGAAATGACGCGGCCCACTGCTTTATTTGTGAATAATAAGTAAGAAAAATTAAGCATTTGCAATAGAATAACTCACAAAAAGTGGGCTCAATTAGCTTCTGCCACCTCTAATGGGAAAAGGCGTGCTTTCAATGTCATATTAAATTGTGACAAATATTTATTACAAATCCTGATTGTTAATAATTAGTTAATTACTCTATTAATTTTCATTATATTTAAAATGAATGAGAACATCACTATCAAACTGAACATGACAACATTATTTCAAGAAGTGACGTTTGATGTTGTCAGTTTACTTCGTTTTTCTAGTAATTAGGGTGTAGAGATTCTTGCGTGCCCACACGTGCTTAGCTTAGTGGACTGCCAATTGATAACCTTTCATTTTGATAAGGTACTAAAATTAGAAAACCATTTCGAGATTTAAGTGTTCTGAGCTCTTAGATATTTTTTTCAGAATTTTTAGATCAGTAATTTAAGAGTAATTCAAATAAGTAATTCAAATAAAAACTAAAATGTTGTCCAAATTATCAATGTCAGGATTTATGGCATGTGTTCCACAGGCTAGATATAAATAAAAAAGCAACTGTCAGTCATCATCTGTCATCTTAATTTTGTCATTGCTGGTTGTCAACTTGTCACGAAGTTGCACAACAACAAAAGAGTATTTACACATATTGATAGTGCGTTCCACGACATCGCCGTCAGCGCCATAATCGAATACAGCGTCTAAGATGCCATCGTTTTGTATCGCCAAAAGCTCAAAACTGACTCGGACTGTAATCGATTTTGGCGTGACTCGGAACAGGGGGTGATATTATGACAGAATAATGACTTTTTAATTTTTTATTGATGCAATGACGGGCAAAAGTCCAACGTTTTATAATCCTGACATTGTACTTACGCCCTTTTAGAATGAGTAACTCTAAAATCTTGAATTATAACTTAAAAATAAGAATAAACACTAAAATAAAAAATACGGGTCCCATCGTTTCCCATCTATTTTAGTATGAGATAATAAAACCAGCTGCTATTTTTTTTGAATTGTTATCAATGCTTTTGGCCACCACTCTTGGTAACTGCTTTGGTCCACAACAGTCCATCATCCCGCCTAGCCAACCTACCCATCTCACGTTAGTCTCGCTATACACGTCTTCGACGTCTCCTATGGTGACGTTTTCGTCCTTTGTCTTCCGTCGAATTTCAACGTTTGGCCACAGAAGTATGGTTTGGCACGGGTCAACGATACATACACCTAACATGTATCGCTCCGTTTCTCTTTGGGCCACCTTAATACCATGTTGTAATGATATGTCTTCGGATAAGATCTAGTAGTTAAAGCAGTAATAATATCACATTTCGGTAGAGTAATAAATGAGGTAATGTTTCAGTTTATTGTTGTTGGTTTACGAGCAATTTTCGTGTTGGCTTAGTTTGGGTCTATTACGGAGGCTTTGGGATAGATTAGATGACATGTTTTATTCCATAAATATTATCCTTAAGGGGTGCTATAGGTATAAGCATCGTATCGTATTTAGTAAATAACTAAAAATTAGTTTTTTTTGGGATGCCGTCGCTCTGGTGTTTCACAGAACCCCTTGATATTTGAGATACAAACGCACATCTTTCTGTTAAGTAAATCTTGTATCCAAAGGTATTATACCAGGGTGTAATCATCACTGAAGCGCTATCATATACAACGAAGTCCAAGTTGCACATTGACAATAAGGACCGTAGATATATTAATTATCTCCGTTTCATTTCAATTCCAACTCGAACTCAACAAAGACAGTTCTGAAACTAACTTTCTCTAAACCAGCCATCGTCGCCTAGAGAGCACATATTACCCGATAACCCTTAACTGCTATTTCTCCCGCTTGGGGTCTGCGTGACCCAAGACCGTTACAGGGTTAAATTGGAGCTTGTTGTTTAGGTGTTTTAATAAAGGAGTTGAACGGAGCCAGGGGAAATGCGGTGGAAATTTTAAAAAGTAAAATGGCTAGGATCCAGGTTCAGGTAACTCTTTGTTTGGAAGCTAAGAGAGGAGTAGCGTGTTTTTTGTAAAGAGATCACTAAGGAGAATGTTTACCGAGGAGGTCAGATTAATGCAAAATGTTATGTATTAACTTGCTGATAAGTTCATTTTTGTATAGGATAGAAACCTTCAGACACATAGTAGGTACCAGAAACGCAAAGTAGGTGTCTACCGCAGATACGCAAAAGACCATATTTTTATTTCAACATCAAGGGTACTAGACCCTATTATTAGATACATTATACCTAATACAATTGTACTGTTTTAGGGTTTAACACATTATAGGAACGTGATTTTGAACAACTTTTACTACAAAACTGAAATTTTAATGGTTCTCCATGCATACTCTCTGGTCAGTTTTTCAACTTCGCAGAAAATCTATCCTGTTTGCACCCTTTGGTTACAAAACGCTACAATTTTCTTACTTATTTGTCTTGCTTACCCAAGAATGTTACAACATTGTTGTAATTTATTATTAAAAAGCACATTGTATGAAAATTGTATTGTGCTAACCTTACCTTCGTGACGTCCCTCCTTAGTTTGCATAATCTAGCTTTAGAGCATGAGCAAATTGCGAAATATGTCAGTGCTCTTGCAAATCATAAGCGCGTATACTAGAACCACTATAGTACCACCACCGTAAATTACACCAGGAAGGTAATACATGAACAACACCAAAATAAAAGCAAAGGTAATAAACAATAGGTTGTTCGAAATGAACATGAAAAAACCCTGAAATTCGGTTAGCTAATTAAATGTCACCCTGTATAAAGAGATACATACACTGCATATTTAAATGTTTAAGAGGGTAATACTAAAGAGATGGATGTGAATTGTGAGTTGGATCTATGGGACAAGCACTGGGGGGAGACCATTTTAAGACCGAATAGAGTGAATGAAGGAGAGAGAGGCCTTTGCCCAGCAACAAAGTAAAAGGCCCGTTTTGACAGTTCACGCCCATGAAGTTTTAACCCCTAATGCGTAGGTAATAAAAGCCAACTGTTGCGTACAAGCAAAGCGTACAAGTTGCACCTGGGAAAACCGCTTCTACTACCCACGCGTTAGGGGTTTAAAGTTCATGGGCGTGAACTGTCAAAACGGGCCTTTTTATTTTGTAAATACTTTAGGGGGTAGTTAGTGTGGTCGATTCTCTAGGTTACACTGACTAAAATTACTTGACAGTATTAAGTTTGACAGCTCTTATGCGGACGCCATAGATTCCATTTTCGAACTGACTTTTGAATTATTTTAATGTACTGATGAACTAATTCAAAAGTGAGTTCGAAAATGGAATCTATAGCAACCGCGTAAGAGCGTCGGAGCTAATATTGTGGCCGATTCTCTAGGTTACACGCACTAAAATTACTTGACAGTATTAAGTCCGACAGCTCTTATGCGGTCGCCATAGATTCCATTTTCGAACTCACTTTTGAATTATTTTAATGTACTGATGAACTAATTCAAAAGTGAGTTCGAAAATGGAATCTATGGCAACCGCGTAAGAGCGTCGGAGCTAATATTGTCAAGTAATTTTAGTGAGTGTGCCCTAGAGAATTGGCCCCATAGTCAAGTAATTTTAGTGAGTGTGTCATAGACAATTGGCCCCACTAACGCGTTTGGCCGCCTTACCAAGCATTGCTTTTTTCTACCAGAAAAATTGTAGCTGCAGCGAGATTCGAAAAATAAAAGATGTGTTTTTTATACGTAATCATTCAAAATATCATGAACAGTACGTGATAGGCACAAAGGGATATATCCGAGGGATTCTCGACGGGGGGTATTGAGTGACCACTCCAATCTTCATGGGACTCAATATGCAATGAGTCTTAAGGAAAATAATGACTAAAGCTCGTATTATTTAGAAAGTTAAAATATATTCAGATATGAATTTTGTAAAAAATTGTGGCATAGATTCAGAGTTATACAGAGTTTTTATAGATTTGACTTTTACTGTTAAAAGGAAATACTTATTTGAAAAATTATAAAATTCCTAACCACATAATAGTAGATTATGAAGTCACTAAATGACCCATAGATGGGAAATAAAACGTACTAAATGATTATCCCAAAAAATACAAACACATTATTATCACAATGTTTTATTCAGTTAGTTCCGGACACAAAAAAGCGAAACCGTTCCCCCGAGTATAAAAAAACATGTAGGGCCAGGATGTGGGCATCGATCAAAGTCAAAATTATTTATTTACTATCTGTATCTTATTCATGAATAGATTTCCAATCGTTTGTGGGTTGTTTGTGATGGCTATTCAACCCTCTTCCAAGATCGTTTATAATCGTATCGTACAAGTATGAATGTCATATTAATGTTCGATATTATTTTAAAATTTAGACTGTATATTGATAATTCATATGATAGTTCATATATTGAACCTTGAAGTAAACGGTTTGATTCTTTACAATAAGTTGGTTCTAATAAGGCATAACAAAAGCATAGAGCCCTGGGTCTGAGTCTCATATTAAACACGAATAGCAATAGTGTATTGCGCGGGCCAGAAGGAATGTAGGTACTAGAATATAAATGTTTATGTTTGTAGGCATACATATAACATACACTAAATATGCGTCAAAGGGCATTCCTAACATGTTTGTACTTTAGGCACTTCAAATATTTGATGCTTTGCTGCAAATATGGATCATGCCGTCTATCAAATCTACATAGGAACATCGGTTTGTAAATAATGCTCACGGGTAGCTTAGTTCAAAATGTTTTATTTGTTCTTTGTGCATTTCAGCCAATCCAACAGCTTCACTTATAACAAAAAATGCATGAAACCTTCAGTCTCGGACTTGTTTTACTAATAAGTTGATATCTTTTGAACCACTGAACCGATTGTAATAAAATAACAGACATGGCTAAAACCATTCTACTACCGTTTACAGAATCTATCAGTTTGGTGTGCTACACTACAGACACACACGCACAAACACAAAAACTCTTCAAACTTCTTTAGCACCTCACTTTTTCGTTCTAATTATTATTATAATAGCAATTAGTGACAGTCTTTTCAGAGTCTCGTGAAGTTTTTTTTCCAGGATTACCTACCTCTACAATTTCTTAATTAAGAATATCTAGTTATTATTTACTGAAGGAATAAATAATTTTGTAATCCCTTATTATTCTCCCCCATCATAAAAAGGGATTAGCGCCTTTGAACATAATTTGTCGCGTTTCATCTGAATTTGTTGTTATAAAAAACCTAAAATAGCAGTATTTTTCTCATCAAATAAGGGTGATTATTTTCTTTTCAGGGGTTATAATGTCTGGGTTTTCTTTAACGTTATATTACAGTTACAGCTCTTGAAGTTACATCTGGTGTGGAAATTGAAGCTTGAATTGCCAAATACTCAAATATTAAATTAAATACCAAATATTATTTAGACAAACAGCAAACGAGACAGCGAGTGTATGTACCTACTGCTGTCACGCTCATCGGCGGCGTCAGTCAGTGTGGTCAGCTACGACCCGGGGGCCAATTCTTACTGTGATGTTATTCGTCATTAATAAATATCGAATGTGATAAAATATTTTTATAGAGAATCACCCCCCTGTGGCACGATTCACGCATTCGACAGTTATCGATACCTCAACCGAGTGATTCTCATACGAAATCAGTCGATAAAAGTATCGATATCCATATATCGAAAGCGCGCGAATCGTACACTTGGCATGGCACCTTGAGTTGTATTTGCTACGAACGTAACGCCCGTAGCAATCGCGCGTAGCACTTGCGTAGCTTCAAACGTTTACTTTGCTACGTCGTCGTTGTGGTTATCACCTTATTTTGACTGGAATCAAATAATTATGATTACCGGTAATAGATGTATATGAATACCGGTAATAGATGTATATGATTACCGGTAATAGATGTATATGAATACCGGTAATAGATGTATATGATTACCGGTAATAGATGTGTGGGCTCCTTGAAGGCTGCGTTGCTAGGCAACGAAAATAACTTTGCTGTCAGCTTACTTTCATCACTATTGTTGATGGCATTCCAAAGCTCTTGGAAATTGTGTATATATTATAAATAGCTATCTACCAGTTCTACGTTGTTTCTCTGCAATAGCCTAGCACCCTACTTCCCATACTGGTGACCACGAACATCAAAACACGCACGCGCATCAAAAAATATCCAATCAACTAACTTCGCCATGCCAAATGACACCGCTGATCCGTCCGTAGGGGACCCGGCCCCTGCTACGCTAACCCCGGAGTTGTGCAAGATCGCCGTGAAGGTGCCGGAATTTTGGCCGGATGACCCGGAGTGCTGGTTCGCCCAGTTGGAGGCGCAGTTTGTCATTTGCGGTATCAAGCAAGAGGATACGAAGTTCTATTACGTAATATCATTCATGGGAAAGGAGTACTCGGCCCAACTGAGAGACATTATTATTTCGCCCCCAAAGGAGGGCAAGTACGAAAAGCTCAAAGCCGAGTTGATCAAACGGGTTTCGGCGTCTAAAGAGAAGAAGACAAGGCAACTTCTGACGCACGAGGAGTTGGGCGACCGGAAGCCTTCGCAGTTTCTGCGCCACTTACAAAATTTAGCCGGTCCTTCAGTTCCCGAAGACTTCGTCAAGACGATATGGTGCAGTAGGCTGCCCAATAACATACAAACCTGCCTCGCCACCGACGCCGAGTCCTCACTCGAGAAAATGTCTGATTTAGCCGACCGTATTCATGAGATAGCCCCGGCCTCACCTCAAGTGGCTGCAGCAAGCGCCCCAACCAATATGCTGGAGGAGTTGTCGAAGCAGGTGGTGGAATTGACTCGGCAGGTGGCCGCACTATCAGCCCAGGCCAGCCGAGCACGCTCCCGCTCTAGCTCTCGCCGCACGTCAAGGAGCAGCTCCCAGGCCAGCCGCGGGGAGCGTTTGTGCTGGTACCACTATAAGTTTGGGACCAAAGCAGTGAGGTGCGAGAAGCCTTGCGCATTCGGAGCGGAAAACGCAGCGGGCAGTCAGCAGTAGCGGCCAGCGATTGCCCTCACCCCACAGGCCGTATATTCATACTGGACAAGACAACCAAGATGCAGTTCCTCATTGATACTGGCTCGGATCTTTGCGTCTTTCCCCTTTCGGCCTGCAAAGGAAAACGCACCAAAACGGACTACGACCTGTATGCAGCCAATGGCACTACCATCAGCACGTATGGATTTGCCCAGCTTTCGCTTAATTTCGGATTAAGACGGGATTTTACTTGGCGATTTGTCGTTGCCGACGTTACCAAAGCCATAATAGGCATCGATTTCCTCGCGCACTTCAACCTCCTTGTGGATGCGAGACGTCATCGCCTTGTCGACGGGTTAACTTCATTATCATCCTCGGCTACACCTGTGAAGGACACCGATACAATTTCATCCGTCAAGACCTTCTGCGAGGGCAGCGGGTTTCAAAACATCCTCAAGGAGTTCCCCGACATCACCCGCCCAGCTGGCTCCCCCGGTCCAAGAAAACATAACACCCTTCACTACATCAAAACCACCCCTGGACCACCCGTTACAACCCGCCCTAGGCGCCTGGCTCCTGACAAACTTGCCATTGCTAAAAAGGAGTTCGACGACATGTTGAAGATTGGTACCGCCCGTCCATCTGACAGTCCTTGGTCATCGGCTCTGCACCTGGTATCGAAGAAGGATAACGGTTGGCGGCCATGCGGTGACTACCGCGCACTCAACAACAGGACTATTCCAGATAAGTACCCTATAAAGCACATCCATGACTTTAATCTCAGCATCTCGGGCTGCACCATCTTTTCAAAGGTTGACCTGGTGAAAGCTTACAATCAGATCAGAGTTTATCCGCCCGATATTTCAAAAACAGCCATATCAACACCTTTTGGGCTATACGAGTTCCCATACATGACCTTTGGCCTACGAAATGCCGCCCAGACGTTCCAAAGATTTATTGACGAAGTCACTAGAGGCCTGGATTTCGCATATGGTTATCTTGATGATGTCCTGATATATTCTCCTGACCAAGGAACACACGAGCGCCATCTGCGTCAACTTTTCCAGCGCTTTACGGACTACGGAATATTGTTAAACTCAGGCAAATGTGTTTTCGGCGTTTCAGAAATAACGTTCCTGGGCTACAACCTCTCGGCGGAAGGTGTCAGGCCACTTGAGGAGAAGGTCGAGGCCATCAAAAGCTTCCCAACACCCAGAACGGTTAAGGAGCTACGCAGATTTCTTGGTATGATGAATTTTTACCATCGGTTTATACCAAGATCCGCCGAGATACAAGCACCTCTGAACGCCCTACTGAAAGGCCCGGTCAAAAACTCGCAACCCGTCGATGTTACCGAAGATCGCCTTCAAGCGTTCGAAAACTGCAAGTCGGCCCTTTGTGAATCCACCATGTTGTCACATCCAGATTGTAATGCCGACTTCGCTGTCGTCACTGATGCATCCAACACGGCGATCGGAGCGGTTTTACAGCAAAAGAAGGATAACCAATGGCAACCTCTAGCGTTTTTCTCGCGAAAATTAACGTCAACGCAAGTCAAATACAGTCCCTACGACAGGGAATTACTGGCGATTTACGAAGCAATCAAATACTTCCGTCACATGCTGGAGGCACGAGTTTTCACCGTCTACACCGATCACCGTCCGCTGACACATGCCTTCACTACTAGAAGGGACAACTGTTCTCCAAGGCAATTCCGTCATTTGGACTTCGTATCACAGTTCACTACGGATATTCAACACATCTCTGGGAAAGATAATGTAGTTGCTGACACCTTGTCTAGGATTGAAGAGATCGCTACGTCAATAGACTTTGGACTACTCGCTCAACTACAAAGTAATGATCACGAGCTAAAGCAACTATTGCAATCTGGTTGTGCTCTCGATTTAAAACAGGTCAAATTACCTGCATCTTCAGCGTTTCTTTACTGCGATGTTAGTACTCCTTCTCCGAGGCCGTTCATCGTTGAGTCTATGAGGCGCCAGACATTCAACTCACTTCATTCCCTCAGTCACCCAGGAGCCAACGCGAGCATAAAACTCGTCTCTCAGCGCTTCGTGTGGCCGGGGCTAAAGAAGAACTGCCGCGATTGGAGCCGTGCTTGCCTACACTGCCAGCGAGCAAAAGTCACTCGGCACGTTTCATCTCCTTTAGGCACATTCACCCTACCTCCGGCAAGATTTTTGCAAGTTCACATCGACCTCGTCGGACCATTACCTGTTTCAAACGGTTTTAGGTACTGTCTCACAGTCATCGACAGATTTACGCGTTGGCCTGAGGTAATCCCACTAACCGACATCACGGCAGAGTCTACGGCAAAGGCGTTCCTATTCGGCTGGATCGCAAGGTTCGGTTGCCCCGCTAGCGTGACCTCCGACAGAGGAAAGCAGTTTGAGGCATCACTTTTCAAGGCCCTCACTAAATTAACTGGCACGCAACACAAGACTACGACGGCTTACCATCCAGCAGCGAATGGCATCATCGAGAGATTCCACAGGCAGCTGAAATCAGCAATTATGTGTCATGCTGACCAGCACTGGACCGAATCGTTGCCGTTGGTACTTCTTGGAATAAGAAACGCGTGGAAAGCTGATCTACAGACCTCGTCGGCAGAACTTGTATACGGCGAACCACTGCGTCTTCCAGGGGATTTTTTCGATCATAACACAGAAGCTGTTGTTGACGTTTCCGATTACGCTTCACGTCTACGCGCTTTCGCATCAAAAATAAAGCCTACGCCTGCGTCGCATCATACACTGAAGTCTGTCTTCGTTTTTAAGGATCTGGCAACAACTGAATATGTGTTCCTGCGGCAAGATGCTCTGCGTGGCGCATTGCAGCCACCATTCGCGGGCCCATTCAAAGTTGTTGGAAGAGGACCGAAAGTTTTTAAGATACTGGTGAAAGGGAAAGAAAGAACAGTCTCAATTGATCGCATCAAGCCTGCCTACCAGCTACAAGATTCCCAGCCTTCCAAAACCACATTGGTCCAACCAATCAAGCCGATCAAACCAACCCTTACTTCGCCCACAGAGACTACAAGATCGGGTCGTCGAGTGCGTTTCCCGGATTATCTTCGCCCGTAGTCACGGTCTCGGTGGGGGAATAGTGTGGGCTCCTTGAAGGCTGCGTTGCTAGGCAACGAAAATAACTTTGCTGTCAGCTTACTTTCATCACTATTGTTGATGGCATTCCAAAGCTCTTGGAAATTGTGTATATATTATAAATAGCTATCTACCAGTTCTACGTTGTTTCTCTGCAATAGCCTAGCACCCTACTTCCCATAGATGTATATGAATACCGGTAATAGATGTATATGAATACCGGTAATAGATGTATATGAATACCGGTAATAGATGTATATGAATACCGGTAATAGATATATATGATTACCGGTAATAGATGTATATGATTACCGGTAATAGATGTATATGATTACCGGTAATATATGTATATGATTACCGGTAATAGATGTATATGATTACCAGTAATAGATGTATATGAAAGAATATTCATTCACTCATCAGTCTCATCACTCATTAATTTAAAAAACTGTATTATACTTGGGAAGAACTTTAACATGTGAGAAAATGGATTTCCGATGCAGTAAGTAAGCGCAACAAAGACAAAAATATAAAATAATTTCAATACAATTCCACACATCAAATCCATCTTCTGAAAGACAAGCCTTCACTTTAAAATATTCCCTGTATCGTGCAAAAATGCAAATCGTAGAAGCAGACACGTCACTTCGATACGTTTCCACATTTGCGCATTTCGCCTGAATCGAATAATAAATCATATAAAGTTTCGTACCAAGATACAGTGCGAAAGCTCATCGATGTCAGCGCAGCGATTTCAGAGACGTGTCTTAAATTGTGAGTTGGAGGGAACTTGGAGCTACGAAAGATGCTGATCGAATATTTTCGTGTTTAGGAAAAAATACACAAACTAGGGTTTAGATCTCATATCAGGTTCATGCATACATTATCAAAATTATTAATCTTTCTGGATGACGGAAGATGAATTATAATAAAAAATCGTAATCTGGGTCTAAGAGTGCTATCAGGAAATGAGCCTTAATTTTAAAACTATGATAATTTTAGTATATACTAATCCCACAAAAATTTAAATACAGAAAACCTGAGCATAGGAGTCGATAATGTTCGTTCTAGGTTTTATTAATTTCATTTCATTCATTTATACTTTATTACACAAAAACATAAAAAAACACGTAACATTTTCAGCAAAATATGTAAAAAGGCGAGCTTATCTCTAAAAAGAGATTTCTTCCCGCAAACCTTTTTATTCTCATACTACTTCCATCGGCCCAGGAGCGCGATGCATGGAAACGGGGAAGAGAGGCCTTTGCCCAGCGGTGGGATGCTATAGGCTGATAATAATAATAATAATAAAACTACTTCCTTATCATACTATTTCTACTTATACGAATATTAAGTATACACATTTCTTCAAATCCCTCCTCTACCAGCTCAAATACACATTCTTACAACTTCGTACTTTATAGCTCATTGTAAAAGGAAATGCAAAACCCGTGCTCCGTACGTCGAATGTCGACTTATGACGCTAATATTCAAAGAACTACTTCTTCCTTCAGACTTTAGCCAACTTGTGTATGTGCCCATTTCATAAAACAACAAGTAATAATATACAAGCTGAGAATATTTACAGCTGACTGCCTTTATATTTTTACACGCTCTCAGAAATACACACACACACACATACTAACTGTACGCTAGAATCTGCGAGTCATTCCCAACACAAGAATTCTTATTACTTACTGGGAAGTCTTGTTTTGTGTTTTTTTAACAATTTCTAAGAAATAAACAACTTTTACTTTTACTTTTTTACTTTTTACACCGTAGCTGCGGAGATGGGCTAGCCCCCTGGCACGCAAACGTATTCAATCAATGGCTAAAAGTGGGCATAGTAGTAGTAGCTTTAGTATAGATCATGTTCCTCGAATTTCAGTAAGAATAAGCCAAGTGGCAAGGTGATGTTTGATGCAGGACTCGGACCAGTTGACAACCCGATAGTCAGAAGTTTACAAACAACTCATACCCATATATTTATTGCGTCATTGTGGTACACTTTAACAAAATTATATCCAACAATGAACCCAGTAAGGGCACTACAATGTCTTAAAAGCTAACTTACATCTAATATTTGTGTTTGATAAATATTAGGTACCTATCTTAGTTAAAATAGAATTTAAATTTAATAACAGTGAGATCATTATATGCATATATTTTTATATGTTTTATTTTTTATGTTATAACGAGGTAATTCAATAAGACTTTGATATGTTTTACATAAAGTGCCATTACCAATGTGCCATACTTGTAAGATTGAAAATTGTTTTGTCATAAAATGGGTATCCGGGGTTTAGTATTGTTTATGACACGTTTGGTTTACAGTTCTGTTTATTTCGCGACTGACTTTGTTGGAGGTATGGAAATACGCTGCTGGTTTTTGTGCGAGTTTCGTATGTAATTTGATATTCTTTTGTAGAATAGAAGGTTTATAGTTTCAGAATGAGTAACAATGTTTTACCTTTGTGTTGTGGTTGGTTTGTTGTGTGTATGTTGATAATACCTTGCATCTTTTTTTAGCTGGATACGTATAAAGAAGCCGTTTTATAACAATTAGAATTTAAATTATCAAAATTTTTTGGGGGTAAAAAATTGATCGAACTAGAACTCAATAGGATTGGCAATTTCAATTTAGTACAATGAAAATAAGGCATAAACTCAAAATACAATCAAAAATTTAGTTTCTCATTGTGACTTCATACCACAAGACACTTTTTGGCGGGTGTTCTCGTAGAATTCATACAAAAAAGTTTCGTTCAAATAAGGTCGAATCTAAATTTATAATCAACTATTGATCCTCCTTGTTTGCTTCTCGTTTGCAGCTGTTTAAAAACAGAGCAGCATATTTATTGATGTTAATGCAGTCTGATGAATATGAATTATGATATTTTATTGTGTTTTTGATGATTGGCGCTATAGAGAAGAGGCCTATGCCCAGAAGTGGGTTGATGTGGGCTGAGGATGATGATGATGATGATGATTGTGTTTTTACCACCAACCGCCGAGTAAAACTCGGTAACCAGATATTATACCATAATTGGTTACATCACATGATTCGTGGATACCTACTTACCCTATAAAGTAATCAATTTATAGGGTAAAAGCAAATATATCTGATATTATAAAGCTATCCATTTTTATTACGGTTGAAAAAGGATTGTCAAAACCACAACCCAACGACAAAGAGTGGCGAGCCATCTGTGAAATAGGACCAAAAAAGTGATATTACACACACATGAATCTTGTTTCAATGTGTGTGAGATTAGGAGCAAATACTGACATACTCTAAATCAAATGGATACGTGACTCAGACAAAGCCAGGCCTTCAATGAGAAAACATAGACTAAACCAATATTTGCCTTTGTAACCAAAGGCGATTTTATAATTGGGTGGTTTTGCTCCTGTTTCTGTTCACCCCTCTGTGAGGTAGGCGTGAGGATATGCGAGATCGTTTGTGACATCAACGCCTACGGCTAAATAGTAGTTTTTTTGTGTCGTTTACCCACAAGGGTTTATTCCAGGTTAGGTTTGAAATAGAGATTGTTATTTTCAGGGTACCATACCCGAAGGGTGCCAAACGGGACCCTATTACTAAGGCTCCGCTGTCCGTCTGTCCGTCCGTCCGTCCGTCAGCGGATCCTAGAGCACGAACCGTAATAGCTAGAAAGTTGAAATTTTCACAGAATGTGTATATCTGTTGCCACAACAACAACAAATACAGAAATACGAGAGATATTACAAATTAAAGGGCGTCTCTATACAAGAGACGTGTATTTATTTTCTATTTGTTTTAGTTTTATTGTTTTGAGTGCTTAAGTTGTGTTGTATGATGGTACGGTACCCTTCTTGTGCGATTCCGACTCGCACTTGGTCAATTTTTTTATTTGTCATTGACAGGGTTGCAATATCCGAAAGGTTAAAGGTTTCCGATGACTACCTATGTATGTACGAACCTCGACGTATTTTAGGCATAATATGTATTTACAAAACTAAAACACCCTACCGAACCAATCATTCTGTCAATTTGATTTGAACCCATCGCTTAATAAATTATTCAGTAAGTGTAGAATAAATAAGTTAAGTTTTCGTACAAAATGCTCCCAAGTGACACTGCCTATTCTTTATCTATGCCACCAACTCCCCAAAAGCACAGAAATAACGATCATAAGGGCCTCATTTTAAGGGTCATTCGAGCTTGAGGACTTTTTTCAGGAGAGGAGCGGAAACTGGTCATCCATCAGTGTACCTTATTTATGGTTTGTCCGAGAATTTTATCGAACTAATAGCCTTTGAGATAAATTTACGATTGCTTAGACAGGAGCCCGACGTGAAAAGGGTTCCGTGCTCGATATGTTTTCGTTTTTCCGACGGATCTCTAACGATTTGGCGTGTTTGGTTGTTGTATTAGTAGAGGTAGAATCCACACAAAAGGATTGAACTTTTGACGTTGTACAAAGCTTACAATAATAGAGTCTACTAGATATACAGGGTGAAAGTTTATTCATTATGTTCCTTTTCGGGAAAAGGTATGCTTCTTGAGGAAAGTTTTTTTATATAGATTGGTCTAACATACCCCGAAAGATACAAAATAAATAAAATTATATTTTGATAAAGGTAATAATGTGCGTGCGTATTTTTTTAGTTACACAGTGAAAATATTACAAATTACGAATACTGATTACTTTAAACATTTGTATCCGTGTCCAACCTATACTTAAAACCTACGACTCAAAATGATCATCAAAACAAACCCCAAGTTAACTTTTTCTCTTTTTGCTTAACCCTTTCATGGCTGGCCGGTTTTAATTTAGCCTGAATTATGCCATCTCGATCCTATGGCGGCAAAAAAGTCGATTGTCCGGTGATGGGGTCTGACAACAATGCAGACGTGCTAATGTGCCGAGGTATTTTAAATTAACACTGACCTTCGGAGAATAGGAAGGCACATACCCTGAGTAGCGCGAAACAATTTTGTTTAAGTTGTCACCTAACCCAGTCGGCAGAGATTTCAGTCCATACAATATTCCAGAAAATTCCGAATTCAACGAAACTTAATTATGTTGTTTGTGGCTATTTAGTAGTGCTACACCCAATTTTTCGAACAAATAAAGCTTGTGCTAACTTGAGGAGGGCTGAACAACCGAAATTTTTAGAGACTTCTAGTTTTTCACGTTTAATTTTAAAAAGTCAATAATCGTAAGAAATAGTGTTTATGTGAATTATAAATGACAAAATTTCGCTTCGATAACAAAAATAAATACTAAAATTGGTCTAGTAGTAGTTATTAGAGTCCAAAATACTCCCAAATCAATAAATCAATGGAATCAGTATGTGTTTCATTTCTTGTATTTACCAGGCCACATCTACATAGAATCTTTTTCGATCGTATACTACATCACTTTTATAACATGTTCCAGAACATCTTCCAGGTCCAAAAGGTTTTGGGCCGTACCCGTTCATTCTATGGGTTGATTGTTTTGGGAGTATTTTGGATACCGATTAAAAGTCAAAGTACTGGACCATTTTTTATTTTTATTTTTGTTATCAATGCAAACTTTTGTTATATTCGACTTACTCATATACTATTTCTTACAATCATTAAATGTTTAGGCCTGTGTCCCTCGGTGGGGACATTAATGGGCTACATTTACTTTACTTTTTACTTAAAACTGGAAAAATTCCCACAAAAAATCAGTTTTTCGCACCTCCTCAAGTTAGCACAAGCTTTATTTGTAAGGAAAATTGGGTGTAGCACTACTGAATAGTCACAAACAACATGCTTAAGTTTCGTTCTATTCAGAATTTTCTCGAGGTAAAAGTCTCTGCCGACTAGGGTAACAACCAATTTAATGGCGAGTATTTCATAGGATTTTCATTAGTTTCTTGCAGGATATGCTTATGAATCTTTTTCGTGCAACTGTAAAAGTGCAAATATATATAGTTACGTAATAAAATGTTTTAAGTTATATAGCTTTTTATTTTTAAAACAACAAACAACAACAACGTCGACGCCAACAGAGCAATTAACTAATTTCAGCAAATCACATCCCGCTATCAAACTATCACATGCCGCTATTTTAAATTAATCATTAATTGTACCCTTTGAAAAGTGTCGCGGAAACCGGCCGGGATAACAGGAAGACAATGAGAAAGGTCAAAAAATAAACTTAAATCCAAAGCGTAGAAACTAGACGCCGCAAATTCACATTAACCAATCATACACACCGGTACACCGAACATCAAATAAATGTCCGAAGTACGAACACATTTCATTGCAAAGGATATCGATGACCAAAGGTAACAGAAGATACTGTTGTTGATATGTTGTTAAAAATATTGTTTTGTCTATCGTACGTTTTATTTTTCTGCGGGGCGATTTCGCTATAGACGACTTTCAACATCAATGTTTAAATCCCACTATTTGTGACTTTTAATTTTGCCTCTGTAAAGAAGAAGTCTAAAGTTAGTAATAAAACTATTTTTTTGCATTTTTACTTCAAACTAAAAGTTATGGCGAGTCTGGAAACATTATCATACGAGCAATGGGTAAGAATTGCTAAATCACACTTGACAACTCTGACACGAAACAGCTGTTAACGATAGTTTCAGGTTTAATTTTACCGGCGATACGTGTTGTGAACATATTTCTTTATTGTTATATACCAAGACATGTAAGTACCCGTTGTTTGTTTTAAGCAAAATTGACTACAGAAAGTCACCAGTTAGCTTGCTGAAATATTAAGGCATAACATAATAAATGTTTCACAATTAACAGACTTTTGTATTTTTGTACCATGATTTGGAAAGGCAGGGCCGATTTGGTTGCACCCGCGATAGGACTGTGGACCTTCATCCTGACTATGTCAGTATTTCAATAAAATTCTTGAAATAAAATAAACAGTAATCCTGCTGAAATGTAGGCCTTCCAATAATAATTATATTTAAAATTTTATTATCTTCTCTACAATTATGCTTTACATGCGTCAAAATGTTGCACCCGCGATAATGGAATCGCCCTGCGGGGATCCGAAATTGTATTCTGGTTTTGTAATAATAAACACTCGTGTATCGGTAAAATAAGCAACTTGATTCGGGATCTAAGACATGAAGTAAATTATCTAAAGGGGTTAATCTAAAACCTATACATAATTTAAACCATTAATTCTTTAATGTATAACTTCCAATATTACAAGACAATGCTTTCTTTATCTTAGAAATAATAAATTTAAATTATAATATACCTAATACAATCATATCATAATGCATGAAATAATATTTTATTTTTATTATTTATTTGGATAGAAATTGTAATATAACTTATTAATAAAAGTAGATTAATAAATTTGATTAACTTATCTGAAAAACAAATGTCATTACAATTTAAAATTGATAAGATATATGCATGGAATGAAATGTACACATAATTATTATTTTTTATGAGACATTAAAGGCTCTTTATCTTTATATTTAATGCTTTCTTTATCTTAGAAATTAGGGTTATCGGTATACGAGTATGTTTTATTAATGTAAAGTTGTATTTGCAGGTCTTCCCCCGTTCATGATGGTCGCTGGATGAAATGTCTTGTAAGAGAAAAGATTCCCTTTGACATTATTTATTCTATTGTATATTATAAGTTTTCTGTATGTCTGTTTTGTATGGTTTATTACAGAAATGATGAAATTACGAAGGCCGTGACACCATTTCTCATATGGTGTGCCATAGAAACGGAGTTCAATGCACCTTACATATGCAAAGTTATCAAGTAAAATGAAAAAGTAAAAGTAGTTACATGTTGAGCTACAACTCCTTTATTTCGTCCGCTTCCATTTCATATTTCCGTATCATGCACACACAAACATTAAAGAGCAGCAGTCATGTAACAAATATACTCACATTACTTTACTCAGCATAGTTCTTAGTAAAATACTGGTGCATTGTGCATGCTTTTATCACCTTGTGTGTACTATCCACCATGGGCAAACATAGATTACCCTATAATACCTACGCCAAATGTACAGACGGCAACTCAGATAAAGTGCATCTCAAATGTCGTGCTGGTTATGTCATTCCCAAAGCGAATGACAGTGAAAGCATGAGTTTGAGTATCGGTCAAAAGTTGAGTTGTCGGCCGTTAGAGATGGACATTAGAGGTTAGAATTGAATGAAAAGGTGTAGTTTTATATGTGGTTGGTTGTACGCAATCGCCAGACTGTGTAATGTAGTAGTATTTGTCACCGACTCTTCGCGGGACTAACATTCGTTTCTTCCAGGAAGTGAATGCAGAGGTTCTTTTGGTGTGAATTGAAAATCAGATGTTTTTGTGTCGAATGATGAAAATAAAATAAAAAAATAAGTACAGCCTATCCAACGATCTTTTGGCATGTGAGTGTCGTTATCAGGAGGGCGCCAGTTTTACGCAAGCTAATGCAATGAACCTGTTAAAAAGCGTTAGTTTCTACCTGTCACCGCACGCCAAAAGATGGTTGGACAGCTGTACCTGTATGGTATGGAGATACCATAGATCTAATACTCCATCGAGCCACTGTGGATTGGTAGCCTTCTCATGTTGCAGTTCTAGAAATAAATAAATTTTCGAATCGTAGTCTGGTGCTCCTAAACGGGCCAAAATTTCACTGCAATATGTGGCCGGCAACTATTAGTGTCTTTTTCTAACATTTGAGTAAGAGAGGGACACCAATAGTTGCCGGCTACATATTGCAGCAAAAACTGGCCCGTTCTGGAGTACCATTTCAGTTTTACGTTTTACTTTAGTGCGAAAATCTAAGGACCTTTTTGTTATGAATATGATTTAATTTGAATGAATATGATACGACCTAACGAGGCCAATTTTAGAAAAGGCTTTAAGATGTCCAAATATCAAAACACTCATAAAGTAACCCAAACAAACACAGCACTTTAACTAGTCACCAAAGTGGTTCTGAATTTCTGAACCACTTCACCTCATAACTTAAGGACACAAAGGACAACAACACCACAAGTTGCTGTTGTCAACGACGTATCCTTAAATCTAGTTTCAATTAGTGAGATAGGCGATTTAGGGAATGTTCCAAACATGCTCAATCATAAAGGCCTGCCCTATCTTTCTTAGTATATAACCAAAATCAGTTTAGAAGGGCGCGTCTTTGGGTGAGCTTTTTACTCTAGCTAAGAGTTACGAATGGGTTACGAGCTTCGTAAATACTAGGAATGTGTATTGCGAGGTCGCTTAGATTTTACTGTCGACAATTTCATTGTTTGATTTATTTTATTGGTTGAATGCTGATATGAGTGCCGACGAAGTGTTCGAGACGACGTCATACGAGTTGTGAGTGGAAATGAAATTAGGCATAGATGCAAGAGAACAAATTAACAGCGCATTAGCCTGGCGATACAGCGAGGTAATGGTGCCAGCGTGTTGGGCACCCTGCCGCTCGACGGCGGCGGCGGTGACCTCAGGGATATTTTTTTATTTATTTAATTGTTTGTTGTTTTAATTTTAGAGCCATGGTGGCACTACGCGTATGCGTTTTTGTCCCTGGTAATTGACTATAAATGTTGTTTATATGTCACGCAAATCTGAATCCGTATTGATTAGGAAAATGTGGACCAATAACGCTTTGAAGAAGACTGTTTTTTCTTCGTCCGTGAATCGAAACTTCGACCTCGACCAGAGATCGTCGTACCATATTTGTTTGTTCAGGTATTATTCTGTAAATCTATATGTGTGTGTACTACAACACCACACATAACCCAAACCCCATCACCCCGCAACACATCATTAATCCTTGATCCATGTGACATTTAATTACCAAAAACGCCATATATTAGGCACTCTTCCTGCCTGCCTACCCTCGTGAGGAAACGGCGTGATAGTACGTAATTAATACTGTCTTAGTTATTGCTTCACGCCTCGGATTTTATTGTCTACTTTATGCGTCTTCGTGTTGTAGGTTATAAAGAGAGGCATGTGAGATGAATTGTGATAGGATGGATCCATACTGAGGCCCTGTATCAAACAGACAGATAAATATTAATGTATCTATTTAAAATGACGATGAATCTGAACTTATCAAGACCGATTGAGTTATGGCTTTACTGTATCATGAGTATGATAATTCACAGAGGATACTGATTATTTTAGTACACATAAAATCTCACTGATAAAAATTACTTTAATGATTTATTCCCTCGAAAAAGGTAATCTAGTCAGTTTCATGTTAAATGTTGGTCCGAATTATGTCGAAAATATCATTAAAATTAAACAAATCTTTAAGCTACCCCCTGTACAGTTCCTGGCACGATAAATATGAAGCTTAGGATAGTCATCCTTCATCGAGTTCCTTCCAAAACTAAGACCATCCAAGAAAATTTAATGTATCAAATACAATTAACTGATACATGGCAAACAATATTAATTAATGTCTTCACTAAATCATTTGTTACTGGACTCCCCGGGGCGCAAATTTCTCAAGATCCCATAACGTTTCTAGCTATGAAATATGTCCATTTTGTTAGACATGTTTGGGGCTTACTATTCGTTGATTTTGGCAAGATTTACCTTTACTACCTCATCTGTTGTATATTTCGTTTTATACTCTCGAGATTCTATACAAAAAAAAACAATCCTAATGCTGATGAGCATTTGTCTTCAGGCTTCCACATCTCAAAATGATTTTTATACTTGTCATGCTACCGAGTCTACTAGCCAATTAAATCGTTTAGTATTTCATAGTCCCTCAATACATGATTCAATAGGTACATTGTGTATTGGTCACGTTACGCACTGAATATGCACGATGCACTGATGCAGTTTTAGCCAGTTACTCAGTACTCTATTTTGCATATAACAGGGGCTAGCCCATCGCTGCAGCTAATATAGTAATAAAGGTTTCCTCGTGATGTTTTTCATTGCCCTTTACAACATCCGTTTATTATACTTAAATAAGGTAAATTCCGCCTATAGACGGACACCGGCGCAGAGGAAGGCCCAGAAGGAGATGGCGGGACGACCTGGACACGTTCGAACCAAAGTGGGTCAATCTAGCTCTGACTGGAGATGTGTGGGCTCGAAATGGGGAGGCTTTTGCCCAGCAGTGGGACACATTATAGGCTACGTAAAAAAAAGTAAATTCATTATTTCATTGGTTGTTTGTGTAAATACGTAGTACATTATTCAATTTCTAGTCCAGTCTAAATTGCAAAATTATACTGAATGCATATACAAAGTGTCAAACTAACATGGTCGAAGTCAGCCGAATAGCAATTAATAATTATTGCACCTTCTTCCGGCGTTTCCGTTTCCGGTTTCCGGCGAGACGAGGGCGGGAGGACAAAGGAGGTCGAATAGAAACAGTTATTAACGGATCGAATGTCTTGAGTTGAAATTTTAAGAAAGTCCTTGGCTATAGGAAGTTTCGGCTTGCGGGATAAAAAATTAGCTTGTAAATTATTATTATTGTTTAATGGTATGGCATTGATTCATATTTTCCTTTAAATCTTTAGTTATTACGCTGGGGTATGATTCTCGCACATTCGATAAACAGCATCAACACCTATATCGAGTGATTCCCATACAAAAACACTCGATATAGGATTCGAATGCGAGAGAATCAGACCCCTGGACGTCTACCGACAAGCAACGCAGCCAGACCTATCCCTTCAATATCTATTCACTATCCCTTCCTCCTGCATCTGTCACCAGCAAATATTAGCTATATATTAGATACATAGGAATTCATAGACAGCAATCAAAATCCGTTGCCTGCCTGCGTTGCGTGTCGGTAGATGTACGTCCAGCAACATAATACTTGCCGGGCGAAAGAAGTTAACCTAGCCAGGATGCACGGATTTTGACGAGCATTAGTTTCACTTCGAACTTCGAACTCTGTGCTACCCAAGTTTTTTTAAATGTTAAAATGTAGGTGATGGCGATTCCATCTTGGCTAATGACTGTAAGCCCCGCGTCGTCGGTGGCGGCAAACGTCAAATTGCATACATTTTCTTAGCAGGTCAATGTCCGCTATTGCCATGATAACCGGCGCAAGGTATACCAAGGCGTCAAAATTCAGAACTAGGTTACGACCGCCGTCTTCGAAACGCCATTCTATGAAAGGCTGCGTTCCTCCAAGTATGAACATGAACGGACACAATTTCCAATTAAGGCGTTACTAGAAAATTACAGTTAAGTTGGCAGATCTGACTATTCCAGTCCAGTCAATATCTACCGAACTCCAGCAGGGCTACCATGAGGCACGCCACTCACCTCAGTCGCGCATTTTGTCACAATTTAATATCAAAATCAATGCTCGCAAGTATGAAGAAATGTCATTATGTCGCGAAATTTGAGATTTATACGCGGTGCAAGCACCTGATAACCCAACCAACTTGTCAGCCCACTGATCCACAAAGACTTGCAAGTCCCCCTTTAACCCTTAATTTATTCTTTCATTGCGTCTTATTATTTGCAAATGGTCTATTTGTCGGGACTTAACCCTTCGACGCAGATGGGGTCCCATAGCCCCGCGGATTATATGCGCCTGCGAGTAACCGTCAAATGACGTCGTTTGCTTTAAACGTCCGAAATTTATTGAATCGGCCATTGACAGATATTGCTGGAAGGAGCATAAAATGTAAGTAGCAGATTACGGGTTGACGAGGTTTCACAAATGGGACGCAAGTTTTTGGATGAATTTGAATGCGTGCTGGAGTCGTTTGGGGTTTGTAAGAATAGTTTAGGGGCTGGGGTTGATTGGGTTTTGCACTGTGGCAAATTGGGTGAAACTTTGTGTTATCACTTGACTGTTATCTAGAGATGACATCACTATTTTATTTACATAACATGTTGTAAGATTGTCAGAGGCACAATTTAGCCCACGATTAGCCAGTTATTCTTTACTCAATTTGCGTGACAAGGGGTTAGAAAAAAAAATAAAAAAAAATAATTAAACGTATTTTTAAATAAACGGTCAAGTGCGAGTAGGACTCGTGCACCAAGGGTTCTGATCACACTTGGAGTGCGTAAGACGTGTAGTTAGGTTTCCAAATAAAAACTAAAGTACTTATGATGTCATCCATGTAAACCAAATTGAAAATTTTTGTAGAGAAAATTGCAGTTTTCAGATTTTTCCCTTTACTTGTGCTATAAGACCTTGCATTATGCTAAATTTCATGATTGTTGGGTTATGGAAAGTACCTTATAGGTTTTGGGTCCATTGCGATTACTATGAAAATCCAACAATTTTACAGCATAAACAGTTGTAGTGTTCGATTGTGTTGACCTAGAAGATTGTTTTTTTCACTGTGTTATGCGATCACAGACCTTAACGATTGATATGAATTTCAGCTTGATACGTCTACGCGGTTTTGACACACGGACGGACGGACGGACAACAAAGTGATCCTATAAGGGTTCCTTTTTTCCTTTTAAGGATCGGAACCCTAAAAATCATATCAATTTATTAATGACTAATGAATGCCATACGGTTTTTCTAACCTATCTTCGAAAGGGCTATTTATCATAATATTCTTAACAGTGTACTTTTTAAGCGTAAACGATATCCTAATGTGATCTTAACGAACACGAGTTTTGTGTAAACTGTCTCATCTTCGGGATAAGAGGACATTAATTACTTTCGAGGATAATGCACGTCGAGAGTTGCGATATGATTTATAGTATGGCTCTTGCAAATTGCCAGCGCGCATGGGTTTTTTTGCGGTGCACGTACAGTATAGCGTCACGTGTTTTTCCATACGGGGGGGCAGAGGCACGATTTTAGCCATTTAAGTGTAATGTAACGTAGCCCCAATTTCTATCTCATGTATTGCGAGTTTTCAATAAAATTTTATGAATTCTGAAAATTTGGACTTTAAATTAAAAGCAAAGCAAGAAACACTAAAACACCACACTTCACTTTCATGCCACTACATACTCGTAAATTTATTTAAGTGTAAGTAAAGTAAGGGTAAGAATCTATTATTCCAAGTGAGAAAAAACCCAGCTAATGTACCTTAAACGATTTATTGGTCAGAAGCACAATAAATAAAACAAAACTGGCCAAATAACTCAGAATACACTAAAACCCTTTCTATTCACTAAATATGTATACAGATTGCTGCTTGAATATTATTCAATAGAAAAATGGAAAAGGGGAATCGCTTTACGCAGCCAAAAGGTCAAAAAAGGGTGTAGTAAGTTTCTTTTTCCGGGTTCCGTACTGAGCTGAACTATTTTGAACAAAGTTCGAGAGAAGTAGGTACATATCCTGCAATAAACGATTAATAATAATAATATCAAATCGGTCACGGTGGACACGCCTTTTTTATTTGCGGTGGTAGAGGCTATGCCCACGTTAAAGCAGAAGTTGATGATTTCATGCACAGTGCCAGATACCAAAATGTTAGTATAAAATAACCTGGTAACTAAATTGTGTAAAAAAATAAGAACATGGTGGTGTTAGATTCAATCATACTCGTATTCGGATAAAGGGCCTATGTCCCATTGTCATAATCATAATCATAATCATTTATTCATTGAACAACATAGTTGTGTGTGAATATTAATACATTTTAGTCTTAACTACTACTTACAATACTTATGTTCAAGGTTAAAATTAAAATTAAAAGCCATCAAGGTCCAAGACTTAGAACACCATAATTAATGTTGATTATAGAATTCATTTACAGAATAAAAGCTTTTTTCTATTAAATATTTTTTTAGGTCACTCTTAAATTTTGTACTGTTGTCAATTAATTTATAAGACATAGGTAAACAATTATACAGTTTTACAGCTTGATACTTGGGACTATGCTCTGCAATTCGCATAGTTGGCCGAATTGTATCGACACGAACGTCCTTACGTCTAGTTTTTAATCTTTTTATTTTATCATCTGCTGTTTCTAGATTAGATAAATGTTTAGCAAGGTCAGATAGCAGAACATATATATATAAAGATGGAACTGTCAGAAGTCCTAGCTGTTTAAAGTGATCCTTACACGATTCACATTGCGGTATTCTAACTATAGTTCTTATAGCTCTCTTTTGTAAAACAAACGCCCTGTTTACATTATATTGGAAACCGTTTCCCCAAAATTGTATGCTGTAGCGCAGTCTAGACTCAACCAGAGCAAAATATACAGAAATTAGATGTTTTTGGGACACTTCATCTCTCAAACTCCTAAGTGCGTAACAGGAAGAGCTTAAGTATTTGTCGATAGCAGCTAATTCTGCTTTCCAATTTAATCTAGAATCTAAAGTAATACCAAGAAATTTCATCTCGTTTACTTCGTCAATTGCGCAACCATTTAGTGTTATCTGAAGCCTGTCACCCTCTCTTGCTGTCGATTTAAATAACATAACATTGGTTTTTTTAGTGTTAAGTTTGAGATTATTAATAATAAACCAGGAGTTGAAAGTTAAAAGAGCAGTTTGTACTTTGTCATTTAGGTCCGATAAATTGTCTGCATGTATAATAGCGTTAGTGTCATCAGCAAATAAGACTACATTTATGCCTGGAATTTTAATATTCATATACTCAACTAAGTCATTCACGAAAATAGTGAATAGAATCGGTCCTAAAATCGAGCCTTATGTGGGGAAATTCACTGGCTCAATCTTTATCTCAAAACTCAATTATTTTATTATTGGGTTTTTATTTTTGAGTTTTATCCATGCTACTAAGGAACCCTAATGCACTCGAATTCGCAACAGGAACTGGTCATCCACGAGGGTTCTGTGGCGGACATCGCGATATTTTCCCGGCTTTGTGTTTCCTCCTTGATTTCCTTATGAATAGACCAAAAGGGGTTGACAGTTCAAACACTACTCTTGACACGCTAAAACATGACCGAATTTCAACCTTTACAACATAAAAGTAGGGTACGAAATTGGTTGAATTGTCAGTATTCTCTTGACATGCTGAAACCAGTTCGATTTTTTACCTTAACTCTTTAGAAATAGGGTGTCTAGTTGGTTAAGCTGTAAGCATGACAGCGGTATTCGGTCGACAAAACAAGTGTTGGGGTCTGGCGCGCCTTTTCCGAGCAATAAAGTTGTCGTTAAATTCAATGCGCGCTCAAGGGTTAGGAAAAAATAAGGTTTAATTTTTGCGTAATTTTTTGGGTGAAATGGGATTGGTAATTTGAGGCCATTCTTTGCAGTCTCATGACGGAAGCTTCGTCGTAAATTAGTCTTGTCAGTTAATAAACACTATGGAATTGGATAGTACAAGGTATCTTATTACTTTATACGTATTCTTTAATATTGGCAAAAAAATGAACATGTACAAAGGCTAGCTTATCTCTAACAAGAGATCTCTTACAGAAAACCTAGGATGGAGAGGATAATTTAATAAAAGGTAGACCTAGATATGTGCACAACGACAAATATTAAAACAATAGACTACTTACTAATAAGTACAAAAATACATATAAAAACAAAAACAAAATATATGAATATATACATAGATAGTAAGGTATATTAAGGTAGAGAAAGATGGTGTTCCTTCAAGCGTTTAAAAAAAATGTTGAGTGAAGGGCTGTCCCTGAAAGCACTGGGAAGTTTGTTCCAAAGTTTGATAGCACGTAGACGGAACCCATGCTCATATGCGGATGTGTTGTGTTGCGGAGTTATAAGCAGTGACCGAGTGTGAGATCTCCTGGGCCTATCCGAAGACAAAAATTCAAATCGATCTCGTAAGAAGCCAGGGTAGCGTGGATTTATGTTGGCTTATTATATTTTGTTTTGTTTAATATAGTGAGTAGCCGGCTAGAAACTTGTAGGTGATAGCGGTAAACGTTGGGCGGCCCACCGCTAAAGCTATGGAAATAAATCACATAGTTAGCCATATTACTTGAAGTTACCCGTGAAACGAAAATTATTTTTACCTCCAAGTAAAGTTCTAAGTCTAGCAAGGAAGGAGGAGGACTCATAATTTCATAATTTCTTTATTGCACACAAACAGTTACATAGGACAGTAAAAAACATAGAAAACTTGTACAAAGGCGAGCTTATCTCTAATAAGAGATCTCTTCCAGCAAACCAAATAGGGATGAGACAGGTGGATTGCTGAGCAGGAGTAGACCCATGTGTACAATACATATAATAATTACTTACAAATCAATAGACTACATAAACTAGTGCATACTTATATAAATAAATATGAAGTATATTATATAATAGGACTCCATACAGAAGATTTCAAAACTAGAGTTTAGCGGTAACCCACGTTCTAGCTAATAGCACTTACATAAAAACACAACACAATCCCCCCATCACGATGACTACAACATGAAGTGGCTACGTTACAGTAAACTGTACAGTTCAATTTACGGCTTTCTTCAAAATAACCGTTTCTGGTCACGGTATTGTCGCATTTACATCTATCGTAACTAGTTATCACACAGCGGGGACTATTTTCTACTCTATCAGCCGACTACACGGGCTCCTGCTCAAATTAAGTGCCACTTAAATTCCATTCTGGCTCTTTTATTTCCCGTGCAAGAGAAAGTGACAACATGCCTTTGCGATTCTGTCAACTTTAAGTTGGAGTTTGTGGATCTGGATATTTGTCTGTTAGGTTACTGGAGAGTTGGTAATAGAGAATTTGGTGGGTCAGGAAATATTGTTATGGTTTTGAATAGGTTTTCTCATGGCTGTTTTGCCGTTCCCAAGAAGGGGTGTAGTTTGTATCGTTAATTTACAGTTTGGTAAATAACTTTATATATACTTTATACTTTATTGCACAAAAACAGAATACAGACACTTAATAACGATAAAAAAACATGTACAAAGGCGAGCTTATCTCTAATAAGAGATCTCTTCCAGCAACCTAGGATGGACAGGATTAATTAACAAAAGATAGACCTACATATGTGCACAACGATAAATATTAAATTAATAGACTACTTACTAATAAGTACATACATAAAAACCATACTTAATATTAAAAAAATATAAAATATATATATATATATAAAAAATACATAAATACATAAAAACTTAAATATATTTAGGTAGAGAAATATAGTGTTCTTTTAAGCGATTTAAAAAAATGTTGAGTGAAGGCACAGAAGAGATAATAGTACTCCGTACAGAACGGCCACTCCCTTCCCCGCGCTGATTCAGATACCGCACCCCACCCCTGGCGTCAAGGAACGGATTGAAAGATCAATAGACGCGGCTGAACGCCTGACGAGTGACCGCGCGTATACGGTGAATAATAACCGGTAATATAATATGGTGAAGTTTTGTGCATTATTTAGTGTCTGTCGTCAACTAGAAACAGCAAAGACAGGAGATTCTTTCGGTTCCCGACTGATGAAAGAAGGTAAGCAACAGCAACTCTATTGTTGTTCTTTTGAGAAATAAAAATTCTATTTTTAACCGACTTCAAAAAAGGAAAGGTTCTCTTTCATATTTTATTTTCTAAGATACCTAGTACTAAACCTTCCGTAATACATAATTATCAATTAAGTACATTTACTATAGGTATTCATTTCGTGCTATCCGTTGTTGGTGCGATTCAACAACGCGAACGAAGCACTTCGAGTTGAAAAGTAGGTAGTATGTGGGTCAATCAACTATTTTACCCACACTTTGCTGTCCCCGACCATTTATTATTAAAATACGCTAAATGGTTAAATTTACACATTTGACGAATATAACAATAGTATCTAAGCTAGCAGGCACTTGGCACGGGGAACTTGATTACGTTCTCGAAGATCTTCGTCTGTGTTTTTTTTTGCTCGCATGGCGCGGTATGGTGTCCTTTGATAGTGCCGTTGAGCTGCTAGTCCTCGAAGAACTTTCAGAGAGAGTGCGTGCATTGACAGAAAAGTGTGGGTTAAGTTGATTGACCCAAGTACGCACGCACTAACTTTGTCGCGGCGGCGGCGCGCCGCCATTAGCTGGGTCCACATACAGCGAGCTTCGGCCGGGTCTCGCTCGAACCCTGTCGTGGTTTGGTTGTTTTGAATCTCTCAGAGACAAGGTACCTACTTAACATAAAATTCGAATATTGTACAATCCTAACGATGTTTTTACCTAACCTACCTACAGTTCACGCCAAGTGTCTCTTACCTACTTCAGAATAAGTAATAGTAGGTAACAACAACATAACATAGCTTCACGCCTTTTCCCATAAGAGGTGGCAAAGGCACTGTGCCCACTTTTAGACAGTTATTCGATACCTACCTACTCCATTTTTATAACTTAATGTATGAAGGATCAAAGTGAACATTAACATTTTTTAGGATTTCAATGAGAACCCGACTAGGTACCTGTTTAAACGGCAGCGCCCCTACGAAGTCACTTCATAATAATGCAAACGCTTGTGTTCGGGTCGCGCCGTCGTCGTCGTCTTTCGGTTCGCCCGACGCAAATCGCTGCTTTTGCCGCGCTACCAGCCCTAGCAATATTTACGCACACATTTGCACGTATACAAACATCATTTAGTCATGTAGTAGTAATAGGTGCTTATTTCACGAGCGTTCTATGGAGTGTCCGAGGTGTGGTGAAGGACTGTCCCTGATAGCACTAAATAACTTTCGGTCACAAAACATTCAAACCGATTTGAGAGCGAACATCCTAACTACTAACTACTAAACGTCAGCTGTAGCTGTAGTTTCTGTCATGCGAGGCATATGAATTGACCAAGTGAAATTGCTAACTCAGTTTGTAAATATAGCTTCCTGACGACCTGCGACCAGTCTCATTTTTTCCCAGGGTATCATAAAGAATGAATGAAAGAATACGTTTATTTCGAACTAAAACTCCTACAAATATTAACAAATATGTAAATATTTTTTTTCGGCCGTTACAATTCAACCGACAATAAGGTAATCGCCCCCTCTATTGCTAAGGCGTAAATCCGGTAAGGTGAGCGCAGTATCACACACCATTTATTTCAGCTCACCTCACTTGTTCCACGGAACCATTTGTCAAAAACAAGGATGTCACATCGCGCACTGATTTATGAGACGAACTCGAGCGCAATCGTTATAATGGATAAATATTGTATTACTTTTTTGTTCCTCATCTTTGGGCGCGATGACTATGATTTGGGGATTAATGTGGACTGAAAAACGGATCACTAACAGATTACTTTAATCCGCATTAATAAAAATAAAATATAGCAAGTGATAATAGAAACAACAGTAAGTGTATTATGTTGGATTTAGAAGAAATGTTGTCGATCTTCAGTTTGATGGCGTTACGGTTTTCGTAACGGATGCGCTACGCACGTAACACGCATTTAATGTAGTCTTAATTTCAATATTGTGTTAACTCCATATTTTTTGTCTTTAGGCCAGGTTTCTTGACATAATTATGTATTTATAATGTATTTATAATAATGTACAGTACAGAACACACTTGTAAAATTATACTATCTCTGAATCAATTTCACACAACATTTTTATCAGCACCTAGATAGAATACTTTTCTAATAATCTTTTAGATATTATTGTTACCCTATCCCAAGTATGTCGAGTAGATTTGATATTCACCAAATTGAACTGTCAGTCGCGCGTCATTACTCATCGCGTGTGTAATGATATGATACGTTGTATACATCCTGCAGTGAACGTTTCTAATCTCTTTGAGTGTACAATAATGTACGTATACGCAGGTACCCTACTTGCTTATTAAAGTCATTTGTGAAGAACGTTTTAACATAAATAACTCTCTGTATGTTCGAACAAAAACATTATCGGCCGGTTTTCGAGAAGCTGTTCAAAGGTAACGATTAGCTAACAGAGCAATTAACTAATTTAAACCGATCACGAGCCGCTACCTACTTATCATGTGCCGCTATTCTGAAATAATCATCGATTAGTTAATCGTAAAATATCAAATCATAAATGGATATTTCAATACAATACTCTTTGATAAAACAAGTATTGCATGTTATACCAAATTAACATGCAATATTTGGTTTGTCAAGTAGTCAGTGGAAATGTGATTTGGGTTGTCATATTTTTTTATCAACCTTTGATTGCCAATCCATATAATTGTAATGTAACCAACAGAATTGGCTTATTACCACGGATTAATTTGATTTGCCGTGTGTCAACATAATTTGATCACCCGCTTATTTGACATAGCCCGCGTTAATTAGGTGTACTGGTAATCCCGATATAATTAAGCAGCATTCGGGCAATTAGGGCAGGTTGGGCGATCTCACTATTGACAGTTGATGATTCATCTCTAGAGTTGGTGGGCTTGTCCCTTATCAACTGTGAATTTCAACCAGATATCTAGTCAATATTGTTGATATTGGAAACGTAGGTGCGCCAAAGGAATATCTATAGAGTTGTTGACTAACTGGTCTTGTTGTGTTAAGAAAATACATCAGGATATATGTTGTTTTTTATTATCTCCGTATATAAATAGATAACGACAGAAACACCGTCAGTTTAATGCAACTTTAACAGAGGCTCAGTTGCGCTCACTTTTTATGTTATTCAATACTCCATTAATTTAAAACACAATGCACAATATGTGTTGTGCATTTTACTGGTCTTTATTGCAAATCCGTAATCTAGCGTAGTTAACTTCCTACGTTCAACATATTTTTATGCAATCAAAATAATCTCGTTTGTTTGTAAGGTCAACAAAGTCATTTGTCCCATTTAAAAATCTACGTAATCAACTCAGTACATTTCTCAATAAGCAGAAAGCTTTATCGTTAACCCCCCGGGAGTGGAGGCTGTAATGCGTCGGTAATCTAAGT
This sequence comes from Argyresthia albistria, assembly GCA_963457715.1. Classification (NCBI taxonomy): domain Eukaryota; kingdom Metazoa; phylum Arthropoda; class Insecta; order Lepidoptera; family Argyresthiidae; genus Argyresthia; species Argyresthia albistria. The sequence goes on along the minus strand of OY735270.1, from coordinate 2,680,998 downwards.
GCTACCCTATTAACATGTTAATTCATTATTCGCCGGACAATTGGACAGCGAAGTGACCAACAATAGGTACATTTACCCTGTCCACTAACAAAAAGATGGATAACCAAACGCGTTCAGTATGCAAATTGCGTTTTGTTACTGCAACTTAATCTCAGTAGAGTGATAATGGATTTGAGCGTTTTAGGAAGGGTCAGTTGATTAAAGTGATTAAATTTAATTATGTTGAGTGTGTAAATAGGTAGATGGACAATGAATATAAATTGAGTTTTAAGGATTTAGTGCCAAAGTTATACTGCCCTTTGAGTTATACTGTACATACAGTCTCCTCATCAATTGTTTTTTGTTAGTAGGTACAGACCAACTTTCATATTCAAGCGAAAGAATCATAATTAACCGACTTCCCAAAGGAGGAGGTTTACAATTCGTCCGGATATTTTTTTTTTTTTTTTTTTTTTTTTTTTTATGTATGTGCCTCGATAGCGCCTAGACGGATGGACCGATTTGGAAAATTATTTTTTTGTTTGAAAGAGTTTACCTTCCCATTGGTCCCATTGACACCAGGTCAGGATCTGATGATGGGATCCTGGAGAAATCGAGGGAACTCTTCAAATATTATAGGCAGACATATAGTGATTTTTGTGTTTTTCATAATAACTCGTGCAAATGCACATTGGTAAGCATAATATTGTGATGCGGAACTGCTGATGAAGACCACATATGGCCACCAGATCTGCTCAATACCAGGTACAAATACAATGCGTGGCTGACGGGCAGGCAACGCATAGCCTAAACCGGTGGACCTAGAGCAATGAAACTTTGTACAGGGGTCCTTAGTAGCGTGTTGTAGCACTGATATGAGATTTGACAAAATTAATTCCCCAAGGGGGGGGGGGATAAGGGGATACAGTTTGTATTAAACTCAATCTAATCAAATATGGTTTGTGGAAGTCGGTTTTTTCTAAAGTTTACTTTTTGTTTCAATTATTTACATGTTATAATATTCATATTAGAGTATCATGAGAGCTTACATGTATCTTTTGCAGACTGCAAGTATGCATGATTAAATACTTCTAATGACAGCCAATCAGCATCAAGACTTCTTGCACTCACGTTAGCAAGAAACCAGACTGAAACTCATACGTTCGCTTCTAACTAAGATTAATCTAGAGTCGTGGCAGTCGATTAATTTTAGTCCAAGTACTAGGGGGTCTATTCTCGTTCTACGATAAACTTTTGTCTATGATTCAAAATTATTAAATGTGCGTAAAAGTACCTACGTTATTATTACGTACGGTCGCCTGCGCTTAAAAGTATACAAGCAGTACAAGCGGGATTCACTTTATAATATGACCACCGTATACTTTTGGACTCAGGCGACCGTACTTATATTTTTTTTTAAATGCTTAAAACGGTAAATTTTAAAACAAAGCATTAAAAGCGAAAGATTGACCCCCTAACCAGAGAAAAATAATAACGAAACATGTCTTAGATGATTAAAGGCCAATATTTCCAGCGTCAGATAACGTTTATCTGTCTGTATATCTTAGGCATTTGACAAATCACACGTACGTACAAATAAAGTTATCGGGGTGTGGAAGGACTCGGCCTAAGTTACCCACAGTGTAAAATGTCTTCGTATGGCACCCGGAGATAACGAACATTTGTTGATGTTTTTTTTTTACATACAGGCACATACATTGCGTCTGGCCCCAGACTAGGATACCCTGTGTCGTGGGAACCAGGAACAGCGACATCACAAACATGCAAACATCCAAGACCTGGGGGCTTTTTTTTTTGTCCCCAGCCGGGATTCGAACCCGCATGGTAGGCAGATGCACAACCGCTACGCCACAGAGGTCGTCATAGTATAAGTTAATCTAAAGTCTAGATTCTAGAGTGCACACACCAGTCTAGCTGCTAGTGCTACCTAGACTCGACTGCACTGCTCGTCAGTCATCGTCGGCGATATCTTCTAATTGACAGCTCAAGTGCCGATCGAGACATGCCGACTCATGCAAGATACAGGTGTACAGGGTGCTTTACAGTGCTATTTTGAGTGTCAGTTATTAAATTAAGAAAACAGCTAAGATCATGTTAGTGAAGCGAAAATATGTCAGCGAAGGTGTATGCCAGGCGAACAGAACATGTATACCTTGCCTTGTTTGCCTTTGTACACAGTTTTTAGTATAACTATTTTTTTTAAATGTCTGTGTGTATTTTTTTGTTTTTTTTAAAGACATTTATTTATCACAAAACTTAAGACTATTACAATTTATTTTCTGCCAAACTGCGTAACAGTTTGTTGGCAGACGCTCTTAGTTACTGACATTTATGTTGGCAGACGCTCTTAGTTACTGACATTTATGATCTATAAATACAACTAAAGATATCATTATGATTATTATGATTATGTATGTATCAAAAGCAGACGCAGAGAAGCAGCCTAAACCATACGATCACAGAACTGTCTCACTGGTTCCGTGACAACGGACTCGTTCTCAACTTAAAGAAAACTCACTACCTTCACTTCGACCTATCAGGTCGCCGTCTCGTCCCGCTGAATGTCCAAGTGGACGGAGTGCAGGTCGAGCAGGTGGAGGCGACGACGTTCCTGGGCTTCGAGCTGGACCGCGGGCTCACGTGGCGCGCTCACGTGGCGCGACTGTGCGCGCGACTCAGCGGCGCATGCTTCGCTCTGCGGCGGCTGGCGCACACGGTGCCGCGCGACGTCGCGCGTGCGTGCTACTTCGCCACGGTTCACTCGCTGCTGCAGTACGGAGCCGAGCTGTGGGGGCGCGCGGCGGACTGGGAGCGAGCATTCAGGATGCAAAAACGTGCCGTGAGAGCGATAGTCCAGGTTCGCCGGGACGTGTCAGTAAAGCCTCACTTCAAAGCTCTGCACATCTTGACGCTCCCGTCCATCGTCATACTCCAGGTGGCCATGTACATGCACGAGAACGTCGACTCGTTCCGCAGGCACCGCGACATCCACGGACACGCAACCCGCTACGGTCACAGGCTCAGGTCGGCTCCACACGCCCTGGCCAAGTCATCGAAGTTGACTCATGTCATGGGTCCGAAGGTATACAATCGCCTACCGGAACCTATTAAATCTGCGCCTAATTCCGCATGTTTTAAAAAACGACTGAAACACTGGCTTGTCGAGCAAACCTTCTACTCATTCGCTGAGTTCGAAGCGACCACTAAATTGGGTCAATTTTATTAATATTAACTTGAATTTATTGCAATTTTAATTTAATACAATGTTTTAATTTTAATTTACAATTTGTGTATGTTCGCTCATGATGACATTTATATACAGAGTGTATATTAATAATTTTCAATTTAATAATCTGACATGTAATTAACACTTACAAATAAATATGTTTCAATGTTTCAATGTTTCAATGCAGGTTATAGTCTCTGCCTACCTCTCTTCTTGGAAAAAGGCGTGTGCGTGAGACCATGTTGGTTTAAACATGAAAATGGAGAATCTCAGAATGATGTCTCACATTTATATTATTTTATTTGTTATTGGTTAACCAAAGTAAATAAACATAATAGTCACGATCACAACATTATAATCATAAAACTATCGAGCATACATTGTATATAATAAGTTAATAACACTTAATTCTGTAATCTAATTTTCATACTTATGGATGTGCAGTTGATCTATAAAGCCTGCAAATTTTATGAGCTGTTTATCGAAGAATATACCTACCAGTTGTTAACTTCTGTTTTCCCAGACGCCTTACAAAACAAAACACCCTGTATCCTACAGTTCGCCACCTCCCGCTGTCATCGCCAGTAGCTCGTTAATCACACCAGGATACAGGCTAGCTCCAGCCCTGATAAAACACCTACTAATGGATCGCTGAACTTTGATACTGGTATGACCTGGACGTGATGATTTATGGGCATCAAATACCAAAACATAATATAGCGTCACGCATTTTCCCATACGGGGTGGCAAGAAAACAATTGTGTCCCCTTTTAGCCAGTTATTCAACACTCCATTTTGCGTGCCTCAAATATTAAACTGGAAATCAGTTTTTTGTTTTTACAATCATTATCATCATACTTAACCCACATCAACCCTCTACAGGGTGTAACAGAAGGGTATAGTCATATTTTAGGGGATTGTTAGGGTAACCATTCTGAGCGACATTCACTATGAAACCGATTTGATCAGAGCAACTTTATTTTTCATCGCAACATACATTTTGGTCCTGGCGGGCGGTCAGCTGATTTGTATAGAGAAGTGAAAATTAAAGTTGCTCTGATCAAATCGGTTTCATGGTGAAAGTTGCTCAGAATGATGTCCCTAACACTTTACTGTTATATCCTGTATATGTATAGCACCAATCCAAGCGGCCCATAAAAAGCGTTTTTTTTTTCAAAATAGCTCAAAACAAGAATGCTACAAGAAATGTAATAAATACCGGTATGTTATAAAATAATAATAATATGGCGTCACCCCATACTTACTTTTTACTTTATTGCACAAAAACAGAATACAGACACTTAATAATGAAAAAAATGTACAAAGGCGAGCTTATCTCTATCAAGAGATCTCTTCCAGCAAACCTGGGATGGACAGGATTAATTAACAAAATATAGACCTACATAATATGCACAACGATAAATATTAATTTAATATTTTATTTTTTATTAAAATTTAAAACCCCTTTTCCCAAACGGGGTTTGAGGGACAGAATTGTGCCCACTTTTTACTTTAAATCCAGTAGGTGATCCTTTTATCCAATTGTGCGGTATAATAGTATATGTATTACAGGTCGATATTTTAATCAAGATAACCATCATAACATACATCACCATAACACCAAATAAATCCTCAAAAACCGCAATGATTGCGCCGAACACACAACAGCCCATAAATACTAATTGTGCAAAGATACACGGCCGGTTTCAACAATAAACCGGTTATTAACTGATCGCCGTTTAATCACTAGGCTGACAACCAATTGTGAGTTATCGTGGGATTTGTGGAACCTTTCCCATTATTTATTGGTGGAAGTTGCGGCTACGATAATTTTATACTATTTGCGCCACTCCATGCAAGACTTGTGAACAGGATGCACAAAATGTTTCTCAAATGAAGTCCATTTAAATGTCATACTGATGATGATGTAGTATAATAAGTTGGTTCAAACATTGAGTGTGCCTATGCATCCAGGGGAGCAATGATCTAAAGAGACAACCTATCAGAAGCCTAGAAAAACATATTTAATTGTCCTTTAATTTATTGTCTGTTTGTGTCGATTTAGTTTTAACTGTTATGTTAATAAATAAAAAATAAATAAATATTGCGAGCTTCCCAATGCCTGAAAATTGCGTGTATTCCGGTAACCAAAATCTCGATTTTATTTAAAGTACACTGGGCTTACACCGCTGCTGGCGTTTCTGCTGCGTGCTGCGTGCTGGATGTAATTATTTAAACATAACATAACATGGCGTCACGCCTTTTGCCATACGGGGTGGCGGAGGCATAACTGTGGCCACTTTTTTTTGCATAGGTATTTTAGGTTGCATTAGGGTTTAGTGGGTCCAATCAACATGCAAAACGCAAATATCTTTCGCACGAAACGCTAAGAATATGTATGCGATTTAACAATTAGTCACGCTACCCTTGCGTCTTGAAATGTTGCACGAAACGCTAGGAAAATGTATACATTTTCCTAGCGTTTCGTCGAACGTTACTTGCGTTTTGCATGTTAACTAGACCTATTGGCCTTTTTCAATTAGTGCAACTAGCTAGAACGTGAGTTAACGCTAAACTTGAGTAAAGTTTGACGATATGGAGGTGCTTACTCCAGTTTAGCAAGTGACACTTAGAATTGACCGAACCGACCAATTTAGATGCGCATTTCTCGACATCAACACGATACATTACTACATACAAATAACATACCCTTACATACCAACAAAGCCTTAAGAACCAGCGTCCATTTCACCCTAGACAAATAAGTAGCTTATAAAAATACCCTATCCGTAATTCAAAGCATACAAAACTCCTTTCAAATCACGGTCCGCTACGGATTTGTCAATAAATCGGTTTAAATCTTGAAGATCAAAATAATACTGTATTATTTGTCAACATGTCCAATTCGCCCTTTGATTTTTATTTGGACCCTTTTTTCGCAAAGGATATTAGTAACATGAAAAACGAGAGGGCATTCAACCGTAAGACGCGGCGTATCATTTCGTTAAACCGATGTGTGCGGTAACCCTAATATTGATAAAGTTCTAATGTAAATATTTTGTGTATACATTTTTCTAGCTATAAACACAGTTGATCCAATGCTATATTAACTTTGAGTTATGCATAAAATGAGCTAAGAACGTGATATAATCTAAGGACTCAACATAAAGTTTGAAGGATAGTTCAAAGTAAAGGTTTCTCTGAAAGCGCCGACAATTTACTATAGCGCAGATATCTCTAGCGACACTTCTGGCCAAACATATGAAGAAAAGTATAATCTTTTAATATTTAATTGAAAATTATTATTATTGATATGATCAAACATCGAACGAATAAAGCATTTAATTTACCGTTGTCTCAGTAGCAGTCTTGTATTCGGCTATAATATAACTGTATCCTGATAACATGAAACAAATAATCGGTTAAGTGCGGGTCGGTATCGCACACGAAGGGTACCTTACCATCGTACTACAAATCAAAAGCACTCAAAACAATAAAAAAATAAACAAAAAGAAAATTTAAAAGTTTATGCCTTCACGAGATTTGAACCGACGACCTCCGGATTGAGAGTCTACATCATACCGCACCGGCTAACCACAACCATGTTGGTTGACTCGAAATATGCTATCATATTTAAATGTGTAGTATGTGTCTATGACATGGTTGCTATGACAATAAATAAACAGTTTCAGTCAAGATCTCCATTTTGAAATGCGTAAGTGTATCTAAACACGTCTCTTGTATCGGGGCCTCCTTTAATTTGCAATATCTCTCGTATTTTAGTATTTGTGGTTGGTGCGGCAACAGATATACACATTCTGTGAAAATTTCAGCTTTCTAGCTATTACGGTTCGTGCAGACGGACCCGGTGACAGACAGGACGGACGGACGGACGGACGGACGGACGGACGGACAGACGGACAGCGAAGTCTCAGTAATAGGGTCCCGTTTGGCACCCTTCGGGTACGGTACCCTAAAAACAAAGGAGTTTTCTCACATTTTAGAAGTCTTCATTCCCCAGAATCCGACCGGAAATCTAGTAACACACTGCAGAATTCCCAAACTAAAATAGAACAGACCTTACGTGAGTCGGATTTATACGATGGCTAAATACGATGAGACAATTTAATTTACAAGCGAATCGAAACTCGTGTACAGGCCGTGCTAGATATCTCTAGCTCCGAATGTGAATAGCTGTGCCACTGCCATTCCTTCTGGATAGAGATATTTTGAGTTGCGTGGCTTGACTGTGACATGCATGGGGATGGACCTGACCGAGAGGTTCGATAGTCGAACCGCCAGAACGGCTATAGAGAGGAGAATCGGCCTCCTGTTTCAACAATCAAGAAGTATTTGAAGTCGTTTTTTTCCAGATGGGGTTGCAGAGTCTCACAAGGATCATATCACAACGTCCTTCTCACCCTACCTAGCCCTACTTATGACTTACCTTCTCATTCGCATCTTTCGTTCAGTGACAAAGACATTTGGCGCAGTCTTGTAGTACGTGCCTTTTTATTCAATTACTCGAATGCTGAGCGCAGATGCTAAGCAGGGAAATAGGTTGGGGCATGCATTGTGTAGTAATGGGGATACCTGGGTAGTTTCATGGATGAACTTTCCTGATATTGTAAGCCGGTAGTTCATATACCTAATTGTAATAATTGAAACAAAAAGTAAACTTTAGAAAAAACCGACTTCCACAAAACCTATTTGATTAGATTGAGTTTAATACAAACTGTAACCCATTATCCCCCCCCCCCTTGGGAACTTAATTTTGTCAAATCTCATATCAGTGCTACCCCACGCTACTAAGGAACCCCTGTACAAAGTTTCATGGCTCTAGGTCCACCGGTTTAGGCTATGCGTTGCCTGCCCGTCAGCCACGCATTGTATTAAAATTTGTACCTAGTATTGAGCAGATCTGGTGGCCATATGTGGTCTTCATCAGCAGTTCCGCATCACAATATTATGCTTACCATGTGCATTTGCACGAGTTATTATGAAAAACACAAAAATCACTATAGGTCTGCCTATAATATTTGAAGAGTTCCCTCGATTTCTCCAGGATCCCATTATCAGATCCTGACCTGGTGTCAATGGGACCAATGGGAAGGTAAACCCTTTCAAACAAAAAAATAATTTTCCAAATCGGTCCATCCGTTTAGGCGCTACGAGGCACATACATAAAAAAAAACAAACATCTGGACGAATTGTAAACCTCCTCCTTTGGGAAGTCGGTTAAAAATTAAGAATGATTAAGTACTCATCATTAAAAAAGTTATTCATCAAAGAGAAAAGGGTTATAAGAAAGTTCAATTTGAGATGCCTAAAATTTACGCGTTATTACTGAGCGGTCATTGTGCCAGCGTAATTGGGGGCAGCGTAGTTTGGTTATTTGTAATTTCTTTATTGTACTCACATGACAGTAGTACCTAAACGTGGTGGGTCCTTGCAGTATGCAGGTAAGAGTGTCTTTACTGATCTATTCTTTTTGGAACATTCTCGATACATGCCCACTTTAATCGTCGATGTTGAACATTAAAGGGCAAATTTGATCAACGATATATCGCTACCACTACTACCCGCTTCCATTACAAGGATATCCAAGGTTTTTAAGAAAATAAAGCATAATCTAGTACCTTTACAAGCAAAACACATTATTGGCTAAAAGAAAACAATGACAAACAACTAACCAACGTTTCTTGTATTCATTTCCCGTGAGCTGCAAATTGTGTACATTCGTCGACAAAACAGCATAATGCGTTAAGAAATCCGTCGCTCACAATTTCAAAAAGAGAACCTCAGCGAACAAAGAAGCTCTGGCTGTCAGCGTATTTCCGTTTGGAAATGGAAGGCGGTGATCTGCACCGTGTCCAATGACCGTCTTCGGTGGAATGGAACGATTTTAAAAATATACACGTAGACGATTTTAGCTGGAGACAAAAGTGGTAGCATGGGTTTTCTTTTCGAGTGTACGTTTTGTTTTGAGGACAGATTTTATCCCAAGTTCATGGTACATTAATCGAATGTAACTATCGGAGGAGTCAAAATGGTAAGTGTGAGTTTTTAATAAGTTATGGGGCGGTAGAATAATCAAAAAACAGGTTCAGTACAGATTTTAGAATAGAATAGAATAGAACAGAAATAAAATTTTGCCTTAAAAAAAATATACATAAAAAGTACAGTTAAATAGGGTACATTAGTTTAATAAGACAAAAAAGGGACGGTCTCAGCGTTTGCTGTGAGTAGCACAAACATGTTCTATCTCAAAGCGCTGGTTTTCAGACCGTACCTGTAAAGGAAAAGAGAGAAAAAAAACAAATTATAACAAAAACAAATACAGTAACAAAACAATAAAATTAATAAAAATGACATAAAAAGTATAGAGCTCTGTGGTCTAGTGGGCCTCCCGCCCGATTCTCACGCAGGAGATGCAGGTTCGAATTCCGGTGCCGACCATACACTAGTGAGATAATGAACTCATAGATTAATTATTAATCCATCTATCATATATATCATTTTATATCATAATTGCTGGTACTCCGTTACCATTTCCTATACCCCTTCAGTCCTTAGATCCCTTTAGTTTTCTATCAAATCTACATCAAAGTTACAGTAATATAGAAAGAAATCGCCCGTCAAAGAATTTCAATACCACACTTTTTCAATAACCCTTTGACACAGATGAAAGTAAAAATCATTAACACTCTCATCAGGAAGCAAACGGCAATAATTACAATATTTCAAAGTCGGATTAACAAAGGAAAACAATAACTCTAAAAGAATTCACGAGAGCATAAAAACAGCTTAAGGGTATTTTTTTTCACCCCTTCTTAAATGACCTTTTTTTTAACCCTTTCGCGTCTGCTCTAATTAAAGGTGCAGTTCAAAGATTGCTCGTTTTCTGTTTGAAGATTTTTCTTTAGTGGCTAATGATTTTTATTGTTTTCATTTGCTTATTGTGTTTGAAAATAGCAGAAATACAAAATTATTAAAAAAAATATTTAATGTCCTAAATTAGATTCAAGATTTTTAATGGTTTTTGTTTTGTTACTACCTCTGATTCCTGACTATAATTATGAGTAGACTTTGCTGAGTAGCTGTCTAAGTATAGGCCTGTAGGCCTGTCTTATTGTTTTATTACTTATGACCAGGGATCGGAATTGAGGTGTGACTTTACTTAAAGTTTGCAGTGAGACATAACATGGAGCTGTTACAACCACTTAAGTTGAACCGGTTTTAATTTAACCGGTTAAATTTCGGGTTTTTTGTTTAAACGGTTTTTTTTATTTTTATTTTACATGTTCCTTACATTTGAAACGCCGAACTGTAAACATTTTTAAGCTGCTGATTCCCAAAAAAAGTCATGACTTTTATATGTATTTTTCAAATTTTCGAAAAAATAAAAAATAATATGTAATTCATTTCTACAATCTTTAAAATAAAAATATAATTTTAATTTTCGCCAAAATTATTAAAATCAAACCGGTTCAACTCAAGTGGTTGTATCAGCTCCATGTTATGTCTCACTGCAAACTTCAGGTAAATTCACACCTCAATTCCCATCCCGCTTATTACACTCTTGTGACTTTGTGACACAATTTGAGATTTCCATTGCGTTTTAGAGAAAATATTTTTTTGGTAGTTTGGAAAACGCAATGTACATCAGTCTCAAGTTGTCTCGCAAGAGAGTGTGCAATGGCCATAACATGAGAGGTCGTCATGAAATATTATGTCACAAGAAAGGGCTCAATTCTACAAGTATATATTTCACTCGTCACGGTTGACCCGCCTCAGTGCTACACCGGTTTCACAACCGCATTCACCCAGTCATCCGTCAAACAACCCAACGGTGTTTTATTGTTTAGGTGCAGTGAAAATATTCCACTATTTTCTACGGGAAGTTCACAGGGTGTTACAGAAAACGTTGAAATAACTTCATGAGCTATAAAAAATCTACAAGATCACGTCTGTTATAAGTAGATGTGTTGTGATATATAGAGGTATTATTATAATAGTAATATATTACTATAATAGTTAATTGAAGAAAATTGTACAGCATAAGTCTTGCTTATTATACTGGGTAACGAACAAGGGATGTTCACTACTCCCTAAAAAAGGGCGAACCCTGTGGTATAGGGTGAGTAGTAGCACTTCCCTCCAGTAAGTGACACTTTTACAATTTTAGAAAAGGAGAAGATTAATCTAGTACAGTTCTCTAACAGTAACTAGTAAAATGATTCAAAGTCAGGTAGTATGTACTTTAGCTAGGAGAAAAAAATGTATATTAAATAAAATGTGTGCGCTGTGAGTGTGGATGTGTGTAAGAGTGTATATAGGGTGTATGTGAGGGTGTGTGTGAGTGTGTGTTTGAGTGTGGGTGTCTCTGTGTGTGTGTGAGTGTGTGTGTGAATATGTGAATATGAAATGAATGACTGTTGATAATTTGGCAAAGATAAAGTCACGAAGCGAATAAAGTATGTTACATAAATCACCCCTGTTTACACTTTTTGTTTCACCCTGTATGCTCTGCGGGCACGATATATGTACAGGGTGGGAAGCGTTCAATCATGCGCGGGAAATGTTTTAAACATTAGTGCCGTGTGTGTATCGGAAATTCGTTTTATTTTCAGGATATCTTCCTGTTTTAGTTTATTTCCTAAAGGTTTTACTTATGGGGTGTTGTGTTTATCTTCGAATTGAATTTGGATATTTTATGACAATTTGGACTCATAAATGCTGACGCAATAAACCGAAGAGAAACATTCAAACTCCATAGCAACAGCATAGGGTTTGCCCCTTAAATGAAGTTTTAAATAACTGGCTAAACGTGGGCACAATTGTACCTCAGGCACCCCGTATGGGAAAAGAAGTGACGCTCCTTATTGTTGGTCTCAGTTCTACAAAAGATAAATGGGCGCATCTGGAGGATCTGTTTAATCAGCAGCGTTACTATTTAGCTACGATGAAGGCAGAAATCAAGAATCTATATCAAATAGTAACATGGTTCGCTGTATATGTACTCCATACATGCCAAATAAAACCCAAATTAAAAAGCCAACCGAATCGAGAAACCCAGACCGTTGTACTCTTAATGAAATTACTGAATTAAAGCTGCATCCAGCTCTGAACGAATGTTCTGTATCGGACGGACAGAAAGAAACATGCACCTTACTGGAATACTGATCAATCTATTATTGGGGACACAGGGGATCGCACATTGCAATGTACAATATGGTTCAGAAAATTATTGCAAAATGGCTTTGATCGATCGATGGGGGATGTAAAGAAGTCCATACCATAGGACAATCTACCATTATCGTTATCTGCTTTTTAACCGTCCAATACGAAAAAGAGGAGTGTTTTTGTAATATGGGACATCTGAGTTTAGAATTATTTTGATCTTTTCAGGGTTCCGTAGCCGAAGGGTGCCAAACGGGACCCTATTACTGAGACTTCGCTGTCCGTCCATCTGTCTGTCACCAGGCTGTATCTCATGAACCGTGGTAGCTAGACAGTTGAAATTTTCACAGATGATGTATTTCTGTTGCCGCTATAACAACAAATCCAAAAAAAAATAAAAGAATTTTAATATTAAGAGGGGCTCCCATACAACAAACGTGATTTTTTTTGCTCATTTTTGCTCGATATTGATAATGGTAGCAGGTAGACGCTTAAAATGTTCACAATATATGGAGTATATTATTTACTTATAAAATAAATAATTAAATTAATATTTAGGGGGGCCTCCCATACAAAATTATTATTTTTTTGCGGTTTTTTATAGATAATGGTACGGAACCCTTCGTGCGCGAGTCCGACTCGCACTTGGCCGGTTATTTACCTCATATCTTCAATCAAATAAGTATGGTCTTTTTACAGCTCATAGGCTATTGTTGTAGTGATATTTCTATTCGTTTCTTACTTCAACGATCGATTCTTCAACTTTTGAAATGATAGATAGATAGATAACTCATTTATTCATTGTACATGGTACACACACATAATTAATAACAACAAATACAGTAGGTACCTACAGCTGTGTGGTTATTTGACTGTTACCACGGCAGTGAAATGGCCCTGACTCAGCAATGTCACAGACGAATCTGTGACGCTGGTATTCTGCCAGGGCCAAAACGGACGCACAACAGTGGCTCTAGTACTTACACAATTTAATTTATATAAGTAATTACATAAGAAAAACAAAATTAAATAATGAAATCCGAGACATCCTCCCCTATGTCCAACAACAATGTCTGCTGAAAGCAAACAAGCCAACCCAATCGACATCGCGTCGTTTACATGCTGTTTACAGACATAGGAGCAAAAGCACTCAATATTCAATTGTCGTGGTACAGCTTCATGAGATCCCTCAGGATGAGGGGTTTTTTCCTTGCGGTATGATGCGTAGGACAGAGATGTCATTGAGAGGATAAAGGGGTTTGGGTAACCTACTATAGACCATTGGCGTCATCTTTAGAAAGAAAGAAAGAAAGAAAGAAAGAAAGAAAGAAAGAAAGAAAGAAAGAAAGAAAGAAAGAAAGAAAGAAAGAAAGAAAGAAAGAAAGAAAGAAAGAAAGAAAGAAAGAAAGAAAGAAAGAAAGAAAGAAAGAAAGAAAGAAAGAAAGAAAGAAAGAAAGAAAGAAAGAAAGAAAGAAAGAAAGAAAGAAAGAAAGAAAGAAAGAAAGAAAGAAAGAAAGAAAGAAAGAAAGAAAGAAAGAAAGAAAGAAAGAAAGAAAGAAAGAAAGAAAGAAAGAAAGAAAGAAAGAAAGAAAGAAAGAAAGAAAGAAAGAAAGAAAGAAAGAATGAAAGAAAGAAAGAAAGAAAGAAAGAAAGAAGAAAGAAGAAGTGTTTATTTGCCACATTAAATTAACATAGCATGTAATCTACTTATTTTATTTGTGGCAAAAAGGACTGGACTCAGCTGATGCTGAGTGATGTGCAGTGGTCGGCGTTAGGTGTGCTATGTCGCGGGATTCATGAATGCTAGCATAATGTGGATACCTTATTCTGGGATTAGATCTTATTTTCCGGGATTCGCATTTAATTAGTTAATTCAAGAGGAAAGAAATTTGTAACTTGGTATTTAACCCTCGGGGTGCCTGGTTGACCCACCAGGCACCCCAAGGTCTATTTACAAATGGATCTTAAATGTTAAAATAAATTCTTTAAAAATGGAACATATCGGGAAACTTATTGTTATTTTTTTTACCAATGATGATGACGATGACTGCTCTGGTTCTTATTCTACTGAAGAAGATATAGAATGAAATGGTCCATAGTTTTAGTTTATTTGTATAAAATCAGATGATTTGTGAAAATAAATGTTGATTAATACTTTTGATTTTTGTATTATTTAAATACTTATCTTGATAAAACCTTTCTAATTTCACCATTTGTTCTTAACTTAATAAGACCTATTGTATCACCTGTATACTCCTGCGGGCCTAGCATGACAGCCAATATGTTGACGCGCCGTGAAAAGTGCGGTACAGAGCTATTTATGCCGCATCGCTGTGTCCGGCTTTTTCCGCGGCGCGCGTCGACATAATGGCTGTCATGCTAGGCTCGCTGGTGTATCCATAAATTTAACTCGCGTCAATATTTTTGGCTTCCCCTGAAGTTAGTGCAATCCGATGCGCAGAACGCAAAACGCACGGTGTCAGCGGGTCGGCGCGGGGTGGGGGGAGAAAGAAAAAACTAACAGCTAACAATTAAAGGGAAATATTGCTACCTATTAATTAATAGGTAATCAATAGAATTTTCAAATCCCGGAATCCTGGTGTATATCCATATTATTCATAACGTTTGAGGTCATTCACCCCAAATAGCACACCTAACGCCGACCACTGGTGATGTGACATCATCACAGCGCTGTTTTTCAGGCCAGACCTTTTTACTTAAACTTAAATAAACTAAACTAAAATGAGAAGAAAAAAAAAACAATAAATTAGGTATCACAAAATGATAATTCTCTTTGTCACATGTGCACAACATAGGAAGCTTATGCACATATAACAAAGAAAATAACAAATAACTGTATGTTTATGCATGTATGTATGTGTGTGCAATTGTGCATATGTAATGAAGTGTAGGTATGTGTGCAGTGCAAAGCGTATGTATATACCTGACATACCTATATATGAAAAAATAAAAAATACGGTCAGTTCGACCTTTAAAAGCTTCTTTTTTCTTTAGGGTTCCGTATCCGAAGGGTGCCAAACGGGACCCTATTACTGAGACTTCGCTGTCTGTCCGTCCGACGCCAACATTACCCAATGCCATTTGTGTTACCTAATACTAAAACTAATGGCGAATAGAATAAGACGAGGAATTTTCTCAACCGTACGTTTAAGAGGCTGGTTACCTAATTAAATTACCTATAATATCTACAATATCCACCTCACCAGATTTCGGACAAATCTTGTACTTCTCAGTGGAGACAATAACACTACCCTTACTTAACTATTCGATATATTCCTCCATGTTACGGAAGCAACCAATCCATTTGTGTTGTAGTCTCTATTTACTCTTGTTTTGAATGTCTTATTCGTATTGAGTAACAAAGTGCATTGATTGAATATGCAGGATTGAAACATGTATGCAGGTTGCAACCCTAACCGAACGGTTGACACAATAGTCATGTTAGCTTATTACAGTGTAAAAGAATATGTAGATGACAAAACTGCATGGTCTTTACCATCTCAGCGCACAGAAATCCAAAGAGGGGCGATGGACTGAGTCAGTACGTCTCTCCTCGGTGTATTTCCTTAGACTTATGTAGAAATACATAACATTGTATTTTTAAGGCTCTGATATTTTAAAAGAGGTACGGGGGAGTTTCTTGCCCTTCTTTGCTCCATCCCTAAGCCCACAACTTCCGAACGGGCGGTAGTGTACAAAAATATTAATATTATATTGACGTTGACTAAGTAATATGTATGATTTTATGGTCAATAAAAATTTTGAACTGAACTGAACTGCTCGATATATTGTAATACTCGCAATACAACGTCCGTAATGGACATTAAATAAATGAACTTAATCACTGAATTCGAGTAACTTTAATCACTTCACCACGACTTGGTAACAATGCTTTAAATTAAATAATATCCAATTGACTGCGCCTGCGGGGGAATGCGGCTCGCCAAACGTTAGTTGTATTCAACGTACGCAACCTATGCACGATGACGGGCCGCCAGACAGTTTCGCAGCGGCTGACCAATCACAGCTCTCTCTTAGGTGAGTTGTGTTTTAAGACGAGGTACGAATAATTGCAAACCAAGGTCAACGAAGATTGTGGAAGTGAGAAGCAAATATAACTCGGGAACAGGAATAAGTGGGATGGCAATTGTGCGCTCGCGCCTAATCTGAATCAACGTAAGCGCCAAAACGGAAAAAAAAACATAAAAAATAAGCTATTCCAGGGAATTACATTTCAATCTTCAAATCGCTAATAACAACAATTCCCCGCATATTACAATTAATAGAAAGATCATAGTTACTACTACTGCGGTAAAAAAGGAAAAAATATTGGAAAAAGGGTTGACTTTGGATTTATTTTCTATCGAGAAAATTTTATCCAAACACGTTTTCCTTCATGAAAACCCTAGATTATACAGTCAAATTACATATACCAGAAATTGATTACAATTTGCCTAGTATTTCCTGAAATACACATAAAAAAGCACCCCTAATTTATTCATGAGGCGCCTTAAAGAAAAATGTACCTATGCGCTCTCCACTGGATAAGTGCTCCCTGACTTAATCAGAGGAACACAAAAAAACTACTTGTTTAATCTAACAATTTTATGGCGCGCGGTGTCAGGTGGAGCTATATTTGTAACACAGCTTTTTTATCGTGTAGTTACCCAAAACAGCCGATAACAACGTATAAACAGCGGCTGACAACCTGCTGCTTATCCGACTCAATTCCAAAAGGTCTTACAATTTTGACAGTTCATGAGTCAAGTTGTTATAATATACGAGCTACTTTACTAATAAGGTATTTTACTACATAAATTACCTACTCTGTCATGGTGTAAAGCATAAATTGCAATGTAATGTCCTTTATACTGTCCGTATACATATATGTCCTTTAACATAGTATATTATTGGCTATGATACGAGTAAATATCAAGTATTGTATGTAACAATAGCACCTATAAGACAACCTATAAACCACTCAAACACAAACTAGATAACAACCGCAGAGCTATTCACGAATCTTCGGCTCATTAGTTCGCCAATTAGACGCTGTAATAACGCTACACTATTAGTATTGAGCTATACAAATAGTAATAATAATGTTGTTGATATGTACCGATATTGTAATGACCGATTTACGTTTACATAATTTGAGCTAAAGTCACAGAAGAGATAATAGTACTCCGTACAGAACGGCCACTCCCTTCCCCGCGCTGATTCAGATACCACACCCCACCCCTGGCGTCAAAAGATTGGTTATAGGATCAATAGACAGGGCTGAACGCCGGACGAGTGACGACGTGTATACTTTAATATCGCTGCATTTGCCGCGCCCCACCAGCCCTAGCAAAGTTTACGCACACATTTGCACGTATACGAACATCATTTGGTTATGTAGTAGTACTAGCTGATTATTTTAAGAGCGTTCTATGGAGTGTCCGAGGTGTGCTAAGGTCAACATTATGTGACTGTTGCAAGACTCTACATAAACGCTCTACATAAACGCCATAAAGTTTGATGTAGTTTACAATAATTATTCATGACAATTATAATTCTTGCCCATTAACGTCCCCACCGAAGGGCTTCTCTCGGATACGACTAAGATTGAGCCATTTTCCTCCACGCTGGCTCAGTGCGGGTCAAGTTTTATGTCACGGTATTTTTTATTAGACTCTCTTATTTATAAGATTTTTTAGACACAGACTGAAGATAAATTGGGATAGTATAAATGTGCTGTTTCAGGGAAATGCGATTAGTTTTTGTAGGGAATACATACACGCTGGGTAGCGTAAGGACAAAAGAGTCCTTGGAACAATATTGACATTAAAATTATAAAAAAAAAATGACATTAAAATTATTTTGACAGTGGGTACCAAGACGTCAATGAATGTCTAATTTTTGACGTTGGTACCCACTGTCAAACTAATTTTAAAGTTTTTTTTTTTTTTTTTTACAAAAAAAATAAAAAATGGCTCGCGCCAACCGGTTAAAATATAATAAGAGACGGGCAAAGAGAAATCGTCCAACTCTGAGATCGTCTTCCAACTATGACGACCGATTAATTAATCGTTGCATGAACGACGTAATAGCCGTAAAAAGGTTGCGTACGATTTCTTAATCGTACCGACCATGTGAACACCTCCATACATTTAACTAGCTGACCATATTTTGGGGAATGATAGTACCCATCACTATGAACAACTTTCCCCAAGAAACATATAGTCGCAAATGAAAAAAATTTTTCGACCCTCAGTACATTGCCCCGATCAGCTGATTTCAAGTTACTATGAGAGACCCAAATTTTTTTTTCGTTTGCGACGATGTGTTCCTTGGGGAAAGTTCTTCATAATGATGGGTTCTATCATTCCCCAAAATATGGGCAGCTAATTAAATGTCACCCTGTATACACCCTCGAAGTAAAACGGAACGACTATCTGTCGTGTTGTCTAGTGGGAACTCGATCTTAGTTAATAGGTATTATACAAACGATTTTCTGTAATGATTCAAAATCACCAACATGACAATACCACCATTCGCTTAATTATACAGAGTGCTCCAAAAACAGGAAGATGCAGTAGCCCAACAAAAAGGCCGTGATTAATCGCAGCACAGACTATCAGTCTAGACGCTAATGCATCCGAGTATACAACCTCATTTCACTAACAACCTCTATAGTGCAGACGCCATGGATCGTCATAGTTTTAACCTTAGCTACCCGTCTCACCCGTCTACCTTACATAGCCACTATCTTATCTGTAGAACGGCAAAAGCGGGAACTACTGACGCCACTTTGAAAACGTTAATTTGCTGTCAGTTGTTGTAGTAGCTATGCTGTTCAGTTGGGGTAGATTATGGCGCCATCGCTCATTCTACAGATTTATTTATTTACATATTGAAAGGTACCATTTTATATTTGTGCCATTACAGCAAACGAGCCAAGGCGGCACAATAAGATGGTGGCATTGTAGGCGAAATTATCATTTAGTTTTTACTTTGACTTTGAATTTGAACATCTGCAACAATGGACCACTAAGCAACTTAACCAACTTATGAAGGGTTATTTCTGTATGACCATCATTTAGAATTTTAGACCACGCGGCATACGGTCTTCTCCCTCAGCGGTGTTAAGTGGAGAATACTTACATGTATTCTCTCGACTTTTAAATTATTTAATGCCGTGCGTGATTCGGTGTAAATAGACTCAATGCAACTTATTATCCATGCATGCCACTTCGCCTCAACTCCACATCCGCTTCACACTTCCGAAACCAAAAATACTGTGTGGTGGCGTCTGAACTATGCGGAGACGGAAATCGTGATACAGCGCTTTCTTGCTCGTGCACTTTGCTCGCGGGTTTTGCATCATCCTGTATTGTGAGAGCTTAGTCTTAGTCTAAGGTGTCTTGTTGAAAAATTCACAAGATGCTGTTTTGTTGGTAAACAGAAGAAATAAGAAGTAGCTAAAATATATTTATATATATATATATTTATACTTTATTGCACAAAATAACACATTTTACAATTGAAAGTGGACAACACATGACTAAGGCGAGCTTATCTCTATTAAGAGATTTCTTCCAGCAAACCTAGGATGGACAGGAAATAATTTAACAACATATATCAACTTCCGCCAACCCGCACTGAGCCAGCGTGATGGGGAATGGGTTTATTCTTGTTAGTATCCGGATTAAGGCCTGTGCCCATAGGTGAGAACATTAATGGGCTAGATTTATTTTATTCTATAGAAAGTAGCAAATATTGTGTCTTATAAAAACCGTGTGCTAATGTACCGGTCAACAAACAGAGCTTGCTTTTTCCCATAGGGCCTAGCAGACGAATAGTTGTGCCCACGTTATGCCAGCTAATCAATTGTATTAAGCCAGCTGCATGACAGGCACAGTAAACAACGAATCCTTGTTTCGTTCTATGACATTGTTTATTGGATAAGACATATAATTATTCAAAGAATGAATTGGGTAGGTAATTAATTGACACAATATCTCACCCCAATGTTTGCAATAAGAATTACAAACATGATTATCGTGCACCAAAAAAGAAATATTTGCTTTGAATTTTCACTCCCAAGATCCAAATAATACAGCATTCTTTTGTTTAAGAACAGAGTCAAGCCCGCGAAAGGAAAATAGCGGGAAAATAGAAGAAATGTAAACCTTATCTAGCCAGTGTTTAGTCGAGTAAGAATAACATCAAGAAGCTGACTTGTTTTATTTTTTTATATCAGGAGGAGATATAAATACTTGTGTAATAGCTGTATGCTTTAACGACGCGTTATCATCACTGATCAGTCATTTTGCTTCCAGATATGGGCCCCTGTATGTGACAACATGACGTAAAAGTAAATGTAGCCCATTAATGTCCCCACCGAGGGGCCCAGGCCTTTACTCGGATCCGAGTAAGATTGAGCCATACTCCACCACGCTGGCTCAGTGCGGGTTGGTGGAGGGGTTTTTACGACTACTACATACTACGAAGTAGTGATAGTAGCCGGGACCTACAGCTTAACGTGCCATCCGAAACACGGAGTGTCCGATAATGTACTTAAGACAAATTAATCATCTCATTGGTACATGGTCAGCACCGGGATTAGAACCTGCATCTCTTGCGTGAGAAGCAAGGTGAAACCCACTAGACCACGGAGCCTTCAATGAAAGTAAAGCTTAATTAAGACCACAGAGCATTTCCCATACAAACATAATACAAAAATAATTGAAACAAAAAGTAAACTTTAGAAAAAACCGACTTCCACAAACCCTATTTGATTAGATTGAGTTTAATACAAACTGTAACCCCTTATCTCCCCCCCCCCTTGGGGAATCAATTTTGTCAAATCTCATATCAGTGCTACCCCACGCTACTAAGGAACCCCTGTACAAAGTTTCATGGCTCTAAGTCCACCGGTTTAGGCTATGCGTTGCCTGCCCGTCAGCCACGCATTGTATTTGTACCTAGTATTGAGCAGATCTGGTGGCCATATGTGGTCTTCATCAGCAGTTCCGCATCACAATATTATGCTTACCATGTGCATTTGCACGAGTTATTATGAAAAACACAAAAATCACTATAGGTGTTCCTATAATATTTGAAGAGTTCCCTCGATTTCTCCAGGATCCCATCATCAGATCCTGACCTGGTGTCAATGGGACCAATGGGAAGGTAAACCCTTTCAAACAAAAAAATAATTTTCCAAATCGGTCCATCCGTTTAGGCGCTATCGAGGCACATACATAAAAAAAAAACATCCGGACGAATTGTAAACCTCCTCCTTTGGGAAGTCGGTTAATGATTTGAATTTGAGAAATAGTTTTACGTATTTAGACTGTTAATCGGATTTATACACTGTTTACGCAAGTTCCTAGTCTGTATACCAGGGTTCCTCTTCAACCCATTAAAAAATATTTTTGAGTAATTTGAATAAAAACCTTGATATACGACCAGGAACCTGCGTAAACACTGTATTAATCCGATTAACAAACAGTCTAAATTGGTTCAAAATCTGCTCTTCACTTCTGAAATGTTACTTTACCCGACTGTACCCGCGAACTCACAATACAGAAACTCGGAGCCCCGACTTCCACTTATTTTATCTCGAGCACAATATTAAAACTGTTTCAGTCTTCATTGCCATAATATCCGGGACTACTCAGGACAGTTGCGCTGCGATTGTTTCATATATTTTTTTCTTATCGGCCAGTAGTTACTTTTCATTATACCCACTATTACCCGTCGATGGAGGATTTCCTCGGGTCCGAATATTTTGTTCGGGTAAAATGGAGTCGGTATTTCTTTCGAAAAGTATTGTGCTAGTTTGATTAAGATCGTAACTGCGTATAATATATTAAAATGTCTATTTGGCAACTCTTGCAAATATTAATAAAATAGCTTGGAGTATCATACTGTTTTTTTTTTGTTTATTTTGCGACATGAATCTTAGCAGTCATCATAACAGAACTCTATATTTATCTTAAACAAAGTTATCGATATCTTGGCAACGAGATTCTTAAATAACAAAACAAACCCTTATCCCCATTCAGCCAATAGTTTTCCCTCATTCTCAATTTTTATAAAAAAAACACTCACGTCCTAAGGTTTCCCTTATTAGAGGGCACATGAAAGCAATAAAAATAATAGGAAGGAAAAATAAAACCCACGTCCACACTGTAACGTGATATTTTAAAAGAAAAAAAAGACGGACATGTGAAGACCTTTAAAACATGCTTCCCCTTGGAAATGCAATTTAATTTTAGAAGGACTGGCTATTGAATGAAAGCCTAAACATATTGGACATGACAAAAGAAAAATGCGTGGTTGAAATTCTAGAGAGTGTTTTGTTTTCTTTTAGATTCCTTTTCATAATAAAGTGAGGGTGGCGTTTCATACATATATTATATATATATGGCGGTTTATAAACTTTGGTATTATCTTTTTTACATACAGGCATATACATAGCTTTCTGGCCCCACACTAGGATACCCTGTGTCGTGGGAACCAGAAACAGCGACATCACAAACAAGTAAACATTCAAGACCTGGGCTTTTTTTTGTCCCCAGCCGGGATTCGAACCCTGGACCTCTCGCATAGTAGGCAGTTGCGCAACAATTGTCAATTTATAAGAGCATATGCCATTTTCATACCTTTAATAACAAAAGCCCTAGAATTTAAAAGCCAATATATTCTCAATTTCAAAGCTGCCATTTTCCGAGTATCCGAATTGTCATCACCACAAAGCAATTACCGATTGAAACGCATTCCCATCCGCTGCCCGAAGCTGAAAAATAAAATCAGAGCGCGAAATAATAATAATTATTATTTGGTGTCAAAAGAATATTTCACTTTGAATTCGGCACGCGTCGTCGCCTCTTGCGACTGCGACAACCTTTGATATTGTGTTTCATTAAAAATCTTTCTAATTTGACTGGAAATTAGTCTTTCATATCTTTGCATCGTTTGTGACAAATTAGAAATTATACTGTGCTGCGCGTTTGAATTGACTGATAATGAAAATAGTGTTCTCTTTGAATTAATGCGTTTTATTATTGGATCAATCTTGTGAATGCTTGTATAAATTTTGCACAAGGATAATTTTTATTTACAATTAAATTGAAACTTGTATAAATCACACCTTATTCATTCATGTGTGATTTGGGCTCTTTATGTGTAGGTAACAGTGGGTATTCTCGCGCCTTCGATATACGGATATCGAGACCAATATTGACAGATTCCCATATAAAATCACGCGATATAGGTGTAGATATCGTATATCGAATGCGCGAGAATCATATCCCAGAAACTTCGTAACTACGATATCCCCTAATCCCCTAATCGATTACTCTCATTATCGTCGACTTTTCAAATTACGAATTGATAAAAAGAAGAAACCGGAAGAAACTTTCATACGCCACTTAAATGATACACAATAAAAAGTCACAAATACTTACGCTAGCAGGATCTTTATTGGCAACAGCATGCGAAAAAGAAGCACTCGCAACCATGCAGAAAACTACCACCATCACGTTAACTTAACGCCCGCGCTAAACCCGCGGTTAATCCGACACACACGCTAACCCGCCGATTAAGTCTTATCCGAGCGCCACGTGGCACATTACCGGTACTAATAGACGTAAGACTTGGATCGTAAGAGTGTGTGGAATTGACGAGTTGATGTCTTGTGTTGGCTGTGGACTGGCGGATGAGTTCGCTGGATTTTAACCAAACAATAAATGAGATCACGGTGATGGAAAACATCGTGAGGAAAACTTTATTCATGTTCCATATCTGCGGCGATGGGCTCTCCCCCTGTCAGGCAAAGTAGAGTATTGGCTGGCTTAAATTTGGCACAATTGTGCCTCTGCCACCCCGTTTGGGAAAAGGCAAATGATGCCTGAGCAAAATTTGCGAGCCAGGTTTAAACCCAGAAAGTGTATGAGCCGAATTAAACAATATCAATTCGGATGACTTTGAGCCTTGAGAAGCTACAAAGAAAGGTCATAAGAAATGTAGAGAGTGCTCTTATGAGACAATGATTAAGGTGTGGTAAGGTGATGAGCGAAGGGTAACAAATGCTGTGAGATAAGAGGCAGTGAGGTCGTAATGAGGATTACTCAAATTACGGTTTGTGCGGTAACCGCGTAAGATTACATTTCCTGGTTTCATCAAACGAGATGTATTGATTGGGGTTTTCATTAATGATGCAAGAAGTTTAAAAGAACTACGGAGGCCCCCTTTAATATACCATAGGCATACTTTATATTTATTTGCACTAAAACTGAATTCAGACATTTAATAATAGAATAAACATTAACAAAACACTACATTCCATTTTAACCACCAAGGACTAGGACTCATGGTCACACCATTTTGTCACACCGGTGGCGACGATAATTTACAGACGATTCTGTAACGGACAATTAAATTTTGTGAGAAAATCATATCCTTACTTTTGGTATGTTGGACTTATACCTACGGTACTTATTGGGTTAATGACTAATCTCAACATTCATACTTTTTGTTCCAAATTCCAAATTATTTATAACGAAGCAAGGTAAAGTATACAGGGCGTACCAAGAAGTCATAACATTTGATACCGTCATCCCCTAATCACCAAACAAAATACACACCAGAAGATAACACAGATCATACTTCAGAAATAACGACGCGTCATTTCTTCCTTTACGATTACGAAGCGCAAATCGCGCAATCCTTCATCACCATTAAAACTTGGTACACTCTTCACGACACGATAAAACGTTACAACTGGGTGTTTGATACATTAACTCTTACAAGTTACAAGTTACAAGTTACAACTCATCTCATCAACGGCTCGTTGTTTAGGAATGCGGGTTTGGTGTAATCCAAAGGAGAGGTGATTCGCAAGGAACGGAAATGTAGCGGTATATTTTCATGTGTTACGTTTTACTGAAAGATTTCCCTATCGAATGTCGATGCCGGCTTAAAAAAGGTATTTATTTATTTAGCGTTTGATCGCTATCGTCAACGTCACAACTCATAAAGGTGGCAGCTTGAGCAGCCATTTGATAGCCTCTTCGTCAGCGGAGTGGACTTTTTGCGTAGTCCTCCCTTGATCGACCATAGAGGACAATCATCTGTCAGTTGGGCCATGCTCTCAATCTGAATAGCTCCGCAAGAGCAGAAAGGGTTGTCTCTGTACCCTCACTTAAACATTAGTTCGGCGCAGCGGCCCTGGCCAGTCCGGAGTCGGTTCAGCATGGTCCAGCAGTTGCGTGGAAGGTTGAAGCCGTGTGGCCGATCGTTTGGGTTTTTTTACCAGGTGCGCGTTTGGAGCGGGGGTGGAGATCCATCTCTCCGCCCATTTCTCGGCTGCTGACATGGTTCCCAAGAAGATTTGGGACGCGATCTCCGAGTCCCAAACAAACCCTTTCGGTTAATAATATAATCCAGTACTATGGTTATAGGATATTTGCATATTTACTGAAATACTGTATGGTGTCCTCGAAATTATAATAATAATCAATGTAAAACATCTACATTAGAACAACTAGCCCTCTCATATCTTCACACCGCCTTTTTAACCACTTGTCGCCCGCGCTTTTATATAACTTGCACCATCCAATAACATAAGAAGCTTGGGGTGGCGGTAATGATTGTTTAAGACTGCAATTAAAATTTCATCATAGGCGTTGCTTTATGACTAATGAATCTTTGACTGTTGCAAGACGATATTCTATTTAAGATCACATTAAAGTAGCTAAGACAAAAACTCATTTTGCTTTTACTGTAAATAGAAAGGTGCACCCCAATGTGTAATAACGATAAGGGATGATATTCTTGCATAAATTTGTTATAGATTTTGTTACCCTAATTATTCCTGTGATGAAATATCTACATATTCTACGTTCACGCAAGAAGGAGAGATCAGATAATTATGATTGCGTGCGAGCACAAGACTGGCCAATGCAAATAGAGTGGCAAAGACACAACCTTTCCATCATTTACTAGAATAATGATAATGCTCCGATTTTCTTTTCGTTTTGTAAATAGGGGTCAAAACTAAAGCCTGGAATACTTCGCTAAAATATCGAATTAAAAGTCGTTTAGAAGCATTTATTTAACAGGTTGATGTTAAGTGAATAAGTCGGCAGCGCGATTTATACCGAATGTCCGCTCGACCGTTTGCCGCCGACAAACAAATAGGATTAGCAAACACGGTCTGTACATAGGATTATCTGTCGATGGACTGTGCTTTGAGGTAATTTTGGTGACAGTTTCAGGATGCTTTTCCAACAACCGATCAACGCCATCGATCTATGGTAGAACGGAATAGTCGGCGTCTATCGATCGATTCTCGGTGGTAAAAACGATCGATTGACAACTAATCCATTCTACCATCGATCGATGGAGTCGATTGATTGGTGGAAAAGCACCCTCAGCGATTATGTTGGCGTACGACTATAGATCATCACAGCGAAAATAAATGTTATAGCTACCTGACTGTCAGTTTGGCTCTCAGTTAGTTAAGACACCTTCAGAATTCAGGGAAGTTAATACTCCGACGACTTGACAATATTGTCAAGTCGTCGGGATCCCACTGGGTGCGATTGGCACAGGACCGGGAAGATTGGCGCTATAGAGAAGAGGCCTGCCCAGCAGTGGGTCGATGTGGGCTGAGGATGATGAATACTCCAGCCCTTTACGACTATTAATAACAAGTTTTACTCCAGGACCGTATAGTTGATCCGCGAGTGTAGTTTCTTCAGTATGCCTTTAGTGTTTATTATGTTACATAAAATACTGTTTCTTGAAAATATTATTTCAGATAGTAGCAACATTTTATGAAGGTATTTTATACAATGTGGCTAACATCTATCAAATCACCATCACCTTTGCCACATCCAGAAGATAAATTACGACAATCGTGCAAAAATATTACAACAGGGTTCTCATTAAGCTATACATTTAAAAGTGTTTGTATACCTTATATCAGACGATTTAAGAACGTATAAGAGTGTATTGTAACTTGAATCGAATACTACCAGGATAGCATACAAGGATCAGAGGTTGGTCGGACGATTTGTCATGTTCAAAGCGTGCACTGGACGAATGAATCCTACAACTCTTCTAAAACACCCGTCTTAACCCTTAGCTGGTTGGACCAAAGGCGGTTTTATCCTAAAATCCTGCAGCAGGTAACGTAGCGTGGCTCCACATACGCGATTCGGGGAGCAGTGATTACACGAAGTGCATGAATCACGTTCGGGAAATATGGAGCTTGCGTGCTTCAGGGTTTGCGGGTAAAATTTTAAATTTTCTAAGACATGCCTTTTTGTTCGGTGGAGTTTATTTAATAGGACAGGGAAGTATTACCGCAGTTTAGTTTGGCGTGTGCTTTGACAATAGCTACATGTTGGGCATTCACGGTCAGTTTCATCGTATGAAAATCGGACGACAATCATGGATTTTCGGGAGAGGGAGAAGGAAAATAGATCAGTAGCCCAATCACGAACATAGATTCGATAGAAAACTATCGATAAGCCTAATGTCAGTGATTCTTATTCTTCATATATAATCTTATATTTATAATGACCGAAAATTTCTAAATTATTATTATTAATTAACTAACGGGCATGTCATTCTCTCTAAATTTAACCTGAATGTGGTTGTGTACATATTCTTTCATGTGAATACTTATTTTATTCTAAATTGCAACACCCTATGGGTAAAATTACATAGTGATGCGAAATGTAACACCTTCATCAAACATGTAATTTATTGTAATAAACAAATTGAATTGAATTGAATTATGACGTAAAATATAATTTCCTGCGTTCTCGAAAACGTTTTACGATCTCTAAAACGTTCGTGATCGAGGTTCAGTTAGAGAGAGAGATTAGGACGGCGCGCGAGTGCCTCGATCGAAGGCGTCATCTGTCCGTTTGGCCGTCGATAAATCCAATCAGTTCGATCGACGATCAAACTGACCGTGAATGCCCAACTTTACTTATTGTAATACTTATTATACAAACATAGTATGCGCGATTGCGCGCCGATGCTAGTCAAGAGACGAGAAGGACTATGGTATTTTAATATACCGGTTTCAGCTCTGAGGGTTGTCTCAGCTCACTCACTCAGCTCACTCACTCAGCTCTGTGTCACAATGACAGTTTAGTCATGTCAAATCTGTCTGTGATCTACATGCGCTTTGAGATAACTCTCGAAATTAAACCGCTTACATACCTCGGCGGTGTACAATGTGTGTTCCTTGGCCTGGTTTACTAGCTCATCGTCTCATAAAGCTTTCATAACAACTAATCAACTCCAAATTTTCAATGAATTTTGAGTTACCTATCTGTTAGATACCAGACCCATAGCAACATAAAATACCTTTCAGAAATAACCAAAACAGCAGTGTATCTATCACCGTAATATTTAAAAAACCACAAGATTACAATCTAACGGTTTTAAATCCGTTAGATTGTAATCTGTCGATTTATTGTGAACTGTACCGAACTTCATACATTATAACGCGTTAGTAGATAAACTGAAACGATGAATCACTGGGCAAAGTGGTGGGTCAGGGTAGGTGAAGGATAAAGGGGATGTGTAAAGCGAATCCCCGTAAGAACAAAAAAAACATAAATGTTAAACCTTGTCAATCTTGTTCACAATAAATCGACAGAATACAATCTAACGGTTTTTTTTCGTTAGATTGTAATCTCGCGGTTTTCACAATTTTACGGTGACATATTTAACGATATTTCCTTCGCTACGAAAGTAACCCTCAATGAAAAGAATTCCAGCGCCCTCCCCTATTATAACAACTACTTACTGTTGGCTGTGAAGTCCGGTATCAATTTAGTATCCCTGCGTTTATGCTTTGATACGTCTTCGCCTCTCACATTGTTATGGGACCCTGGTACCGTGTTCGCACTGGTATACAATAGTAGATTGTTTAGGAGTAAAGAAAGGGAGTAAAGAATTATTTTTAGGGCGAGATGGTTTTTTGAAACCTGCATGACCAAGGGATTCTACCCGGGACAGGGACTCATAAGTAGAATCCTGAGGGATCGAGGGTTTCAAAGTACATCACTCGAGCTAAAGATAGTTTTTATTTTTACTATTACTATTACACTATCACTCATATTATTGACTAATATCCGCAAACGAAATTGAAATAATTACGGCATTCAGATTTGGCGCGGTTTGTTTACAAATCCACAACTTTTTAATGTGTTTCGATATCAATCTCTGTAAGGTTGTGTCTCTGTTGTCAGCAATCGATGTTAATCGATTCGGCCGATCGGATTATCTAATCTGTGTCGAGTACGCATTTTAGTACAAACTTTTTTGAATTTGGCCGTTTTTCAAAATCGATCCCTGTAACACTTTTAATAGTGACAGCATTTTTTTCCTTTGTACTGGCAACAAAATCTAAAAGACCTACTTTAGTCCCTGTTTACCGGGACTAAAGTTGTTCTTTTTGAATAGATGTAATGAAAAAGTAATTTATACATACAAACTTTCACATTAAAATATTTGTGGGATTGTGGAATTTTGTATCATTAACATAATAAATAACAGTCACACAATATATTTGCCTGTTCTTTATTTTTAAAATCTATTTGTCTTGACTTAAGGTGATTTTCATCTGAGTTGTATTTATTTTTCATTTAAGTGTCCGAATACTGAACACATCCCACAGGTTGCCTCGCGACCACCCGATTTCTTTTGTCCATTATTCTGTAAGCCGATATCCTACTCCAAGGAAAGCTACAGGTTTTATCGCACAATTATAATCCCAATCACGTATGAAATAAGGACGTGTGTAAAAGGTGTAGCTTACGGATATGTACGCACAAATTGAATTGTCATACAATTCTCCTGTATTGGGTTTTAATGGTGGATTGGCACGAAGCTCGATCAATTTGCGGTAACTATGTTTTATGTGTGGTGTGTTTTGAATATTTTATAGGCAGCGGTGGCTAATGGGTACAAAAGGTTATGATATAGGCCCAAAAGTGCTCATTACACTTATTGCGTTACCGCGTTGCACGGAGAGCGAGATCCTCTGCACCGGAAAAGCCCCAGAGTGGTTGTCAAATCTTCGATCCCACAAGCAAGACCAAAAGTCCCGTATAAAGTTCCTAATAATAATAATAATAATAAATTGTTTATTGCCAGACTACAATGTCCAATATAAAATATAAAATAACATGTCAAAATTAAAATAGATTAGAAAATTACATAGATAAAATAATTAATTAATTAATATAATAAACAAACAAATTAATCATAACAAAGATGAGGGTCGGTGCAGGACCCTCCATTCACTGTGCAGGGGGCTGGATTGCCATTCCTAAGAAAATTATGCAGAATCTAGATAGTAAACTTTGATTCTTTGATTGTTGTTTGTTTCAAGTTTTTAATTATTGGCATTCGTAACCAATCTTCTATCCATCTGTCTATAACAGTTACTTTTATATTATAAACTGTTACAGATAGGATATACTGAAACATGGCCGCAAGATATAGTTCAACTATTCCAAGATTTCGCAATTTCATTATCCACCTTTATTACACGGTTCCACCACTCGACGTCAAGACTTAACGATTACTCCAGAGCCGGCCGTAAACTGTCCAATTCACTATTTAAACGGGAAGTTAACTGCCGAATCGTTAACGTGCCTTCAATCTGCTTAATTGGGAATGGTTTTACTGGGTATTTAATCGTGAGTTACGCGAGTGTGTGTTGGGATTTCAGACGCTTTTATTAGGAACTTCGGGATGGTCATTTGGAGTAACTACAACGCGGTCACGTTATATGTGCACCTTGCTGGGTAGCGATTACCTTAAAAGGCCGTAATGACGTCACGAATTTAGCTGCACAGTTAATGAAACCGGGTTATACATTCCCAGGCGTAATGAAGGTAACATAATGATACTGTGTGTGTTTATGCTACGCGGTGCTACGGGATTGCTACGCGGTGTTATACAACATTACAAAGTGCTACACAACTACGAAATGCTACGCGGTGCAGTAAGGATTTGACACGCGCTTCAAAGCAAGCATAGTACAAGCATAGTATTCCCCAACAAATAAATTCATTGATACCTAGGAAGATATTTCATAATATTGATAAAACCAAGCAACTTTTTTAAAGTTTAACGGTTTATACTTATAAAAAGGCTTTAAATCTTACTTTTGAGTTCATTTTCATTTGATTTAGCTCCTTAGTTTTATCAAAATCATTCAATATCCTTCAAGGCCATCGGACTTTATTATTGGGGAATATACTGTATTAATTCTTCGTTAGCTTTTATACCGAACGTAGAGATTATTTCCTTGATTTTGTCGTAATTTTTACAATCTCAAATAGTTTATAAAAATAATACAATCAATGCTATTTTCTCTTCACGAGTAGTTAGTAGTAGAAATCATTGTTTAAAGTTTACACATTTTAAAAATATACTCGTACCAGCAGCATAGAACGAACGTAATGTCAAATCAGAACTTTTACACAAACGAACTTTCCACTCAGTAGCAAACTTTCATTCATCCAGCACTCTCTAGATCCACGTTACCAACGAATGCAAAATTCTCCAACTTCTCAATATTTTATGGATGTGCTTCGAAAGCTCAAGTTTTAGCAGACCTGCTGCCGGCTTAAGTGATTGGTTCCATTTGGTTGTGAGCACAGCTTGAGTGTCGCTGCAGAATTGTATTGTTAGCAGAAGTTTAGGATAATGTTGCTCTGCGCATTGATTGCAGGTCTGTAATTAGTGAGAAAGGGTAAAGTTTCTAATGAATTATACATTTATTCAAATTAAGTTCTTTTTTTATGGTAACATGGTCAAGCTTTGAAACTAAACAGCTATTTCTCAATATCTTAATATACTTTATTACACACAAATCAATACATTATGACAATTAAAAATGGAAATAACATGTACAAAGGCGAGCTATTTTAGGAATTCGACAAAGACAGGTACAGTACGGGGCCTATGTTTTAGCACGTCGTCGTCGCGTTGTCGGGACGGGACCCGAGGTGCCACGAGTATGATACTCGGCGTTTGACTTAGCAAGAGAGAGAGAGAGCGAGGGGAGACCTGACGTGCCAAAACAAAGGCCCCGTACTGTACATTGTCAAATAAAGTTATCTGATTTTTTAGCTAGGTATTAAAAGATCGCCCTTAGCCAAGATATCAAAAAGTTTCGGGTGTCGGATGACTTCCATCATAAAAAGCAATTTCTAAACTACACCTCTGACTCTTCATAACCTAAAACAAGTTTAATTCTCAAAAAACCCCTCATTTCTTGAACAATTGTCCAGCAAAAAACATTCCTCATTCTTGTTCAATCAACGGCTTTATACCCTTCAGATAAGCACCACTGTAACCGCTTTTCCTGTCCATTACTATGACAGGGTTGTATTTTTTCAAGCGCTGTCTTATGTCTAAATGCACAAACGACGTAAAATAAAGCGCCACTTAAATATTAAACCGGTGGCGGCGCTAGCATTTACCGAGCGAAGGACAGTGACAGCACGAGTTTGAGTGTCCGTCATACTAAGCATGAAGCAACCTTTGAATGTTATCAAGTATCAATTACGCAGTACAATGAAATGGAATCGGAGGATTGAAGTATGGATAAAAGCGGTCATTATTATGGACAACAGCTTTGTCCGTCTGTCCGTGCCTAATTTGTATTGCCATGGCAACAGAGTAACAATAATTGGGCAGAGAATAATGGAGATTTTTCGTAAAGAACGAAAGTAATCCTGTGATTTTAGGATTTAATTGGGATGCAGTAGGGAAAGGAGACAAAAGGTTCAACCCAACTGATACTTTTTGAAGATAGACTTTGGTCCTCTCTCGCTCTCGGATTAACTTTGACAACTTAAATACACCTTTATCATCCCTACTTGGTTTGCTGGAAGATTTAAGCTCGCCTTTGTACCCTATTTCTAAGTATTTTCTGTGTTTTCGAATGTTTGTGTGTAATGGGACAAAAGGTTGAAATTTTAACATAATATCCTTACAATTAAATGAACTCTCACTTGTAAATGCGTCGCGCCTCTAAAGGGACATCTCGCGCACTGTCTGACAAATTTCAATCCAATGAGATTCTCGCCCTAAAATCAGTAAGGTGGCAACCTTTTTCAAA
Source organism: Argyresthia albistria (assembly GCA_963457715.1). Lineage (NCBI taxonomy): Eukaryota > Metazoa > Arthropoda > Insecta > Lepidoptera > Argyresthiidae > Argyresthia > Argyresthia albistria. Next base: position 2,647,408 of record OY735270.1, on the reverse strand, counting down.
ATAGTTTCGTGCGACTCAGAGTTAATCTTATGTTATAAAAAATCTTATCTTTGTGTTCCCTTTTTCAAACAGAATATTAATACATTCTGAAACTTCTCAGAAATGCACGCGTCGTATACTTACCTTCGTAGCTAGCATGGACTCTCAGCTAGTTTGTGCCTCATTTACTTTCCACTCCAGCTCTCTTGATCTAAAGAGGAGGATACTCACATTTGCCGGTCGAGCTGGAAAAAGCTCAAAATTACAGTTGTTACCGTTCATTTTACTTTTTACTCTGAGCACTAGTGAATTTAATAGTTGAAAAGCGGGACTTGGGATTAATTGTCTTGGGATCCGTATAAGAATATTAAATTGATATTTGCCTGTGATTTGGGAGGTAACACGAACTATACTAAGCAAACTAATTAAAATAATGTGTTTGAAAATGGAATCTGTGGCCACCGCAAAAATGCTGTCGGATTTGAGGTTGTCAGTTTAGTGCCTTTAGTTTAATAGTTTTGACACCTCCTAAATAGCCCTCATTGACTAACTTACTAAAACGGTGCTGAAACGCAGAAAACTAAGTGCTAACTGGCGTTATTTGGTGAAACTTTGTCATTAAAAATTTAATTGAAATCGCAAGTTATCAAATTATAGGTACAAACGATTGATTTATTTAACGTTTTTTTAATATTATTTATTTATTTAAATGTTACAATAAATTATGCGTTTGAACTCACATATATAATTGTATAGTTTGAGTTTGATTAAAGTATATGTCAAGGTGATTGAAAAGGTTCTGCTTTAAATTTCGCCGCGGGACCCAAAAATCTCCGAGTGACTGGACAAAGAAAGTTCGTGGTAGTCCGACAATTTTCAACTTGAAAAAGGAGTGGTGGATTACATACTAACATTGATGATAAAATAAGCTTGAGAGAATTGGATATGGCGACTTTATGAAAAGTGAAATAAAAAGCTCATTTTCTTCATGAAAATCCAACAATTTTACAGCATAAACGGTCGTAGCGTTCGATTGCGTTGACGAAGAAGTTTAATTTTTTCAAAGTTCTATGTGACCACAGACCTGAGCAATTGATATCAATTTCAGCTTGAGACGTCCACGCGTTCTTGATATAAAGGACACACGGCCAGACAGACAGACAGACAGACAGACAGACAGACAGACAGACAGACAGACAGACAGACAGACAGACAGACAGACAGACAGACAGACAGACAGACAGACAGACAGACAGACAGACAGACAGACAGACAGACAGACAGACAGACAGACAGACAGACAGACAGACAGACAGACAGACAGACAGACAGACAGACAGACAGACAGACAGACAGACAGACAGACAGACAGACAGACAGACAGACAGACAGACAGACAGACAGACAGACAGACAGACAGACAGACAGACAGACAGACAGACAGACAGACAGACAGACAGACAGACAGACAGACAGACAGACAGACAGACAGACAGACAGACAGACAGACAGACAGACAGACAGACAGACAGACAGACAGACAGACAGACAGACAGACAGACAGACAGACAGACAGACAGACAGACAGACAGACAGACAGACAGACAGACAGACAGACAGACAGACAGACAGACAGACAGACAGACAGACAGACAGACAGACAGACAGACAGACAGACAGACAGACAGACAGACAGACAGACAGACAGACAGACAGACAGACAGACAGACAGACAGACAGACAGACAGACAGACAGACAGACAGACAGACAGACAGACAGACAGACAGACAGACAGACAGACAGACAGACAGACAGACAGACAGACAGACAGACAGACAGACAGACAGACAGACAGACAGACAGACAGACAGACAGACAGACAGACAGACAGACAGACAGACAGACAGACAGACAGACAGACAGACAGACAGACAGACAGACAGACAGACAGACAGACAGACAGACAGACAGACAGACAGACAGACAGACAGACAGACAGACAGACAGACAGACAGACAGACAGACAGACAGACAGACAGACAGACAGACAGACAGACAGACAGACAGACAGACAGACAGACAGACAGACAGACAGACAGACAGACAGACAGACAGACAGACAGACAGACAGACAGACAGACAGACAGACAGACAGACAGACAGACAGACAGACAGACAGACAGACAGACAGACAGACAGACAGACAGACAGACAGACAGACAGACAGACAGACAGACAGACAGACAGACAGACAGACAGACAGACAGACAGACAGACAGACAGACAGACAGACAGACAGACAGACAGACAGACAGACAGACAGACAGACAGACAGACAGACAGACAGACAGACAGACAGACAGACAGACAGACAGACAGACAGACAGACAGACAGACAGACAGACAGACAGACAGACAGACAGACAGACAGACAGACAGACAGACAGACAGACAGACAGACAGACAGACAGACAGACAGACAGACAGACAGACAGACAGACAGACAGACAGACAGACAGACAGACAGACAGACAGACAGACAGACAGACAGACAGACAGACAGACAGACAGACAGACAGACAGACAGACAGACAGACAGACAGACAGACAGACAGACAGACAGACAGACAGACAGACAGACAGACAGACAGACAGACAGACAGACAGACAGACAGACAGACAGACAGACAGACAGACAGACAGACAGACAGACAGACAGACAGACAGACAGACAGACAGACAGACAGACAGACAGACAGACAGACAGACAGACAGACAGACAGACAGACAGACAGACAGACAGACAGACAGACAGACAGACAGACAGACAGACAGACAGACAGACAGACAGACAGACAGACAGACAGACAGACAGACAGACAGACAGACAGACAGACAGACAGACAGACAGACAGACAGACAGACAGACAGACAGACAGACAGACAGACAGACAGACAGACAGACAGACAGACAGACAGACAGACAGACAGACAGACAGACAGACAGACAGACAGACAGACAGACAGACAGACAGACAGACAGACAGACAGACAGACAGACAGACAGACAGACAGACAGACAGACAGACAGACAGACAGACAGACAGACAGACAGACAGACAGACAGACAGACAGACAGACAGACAGACAGACAGACAGACAGACAGACAGACAGACAGACAGACAGACAGACAGACAGACAGACAGACAGACAGACAGACAGACAGACAGACAGACAGACAGACAGACAGACAGACAGACAGACAGACAGACAGACAGACAGACAGACAGACAGACAGACAGACAGACAGACAGACAGACAGACAGACAGACAGACAGACAGACAGACAGACAGACAGACAGACAGACAGACAGACAGACAGACAGACAGACAGACAGACAGACAGACAGACAGACAGACAGACAGACAGACAGACAGACAGACAGACAGACAGACAGACAGACAGACAGACAGACAGACAGACAGACAGACAGACAGACAGACAGACAGACAGACAGACAGACAGACAGACAGACAGACAGACAGACAGACAGACAGACAGACAGACAGACAGACAGACAGACAGACAGACAGACAGACAGACAGACAGACAGACAGACAGACAGACAGACAGACAGACAGACAGACAGACAGACAGACAGACAGACAGACAGACAGACAGACAGACAGACAGACAGACAGACAGACAGACAGACAGACAGACAGACAGACAGACAGACAGACAGACAGACAGACAGACAGACAGACAGACAGACAGACAGACAGACAGACAGACAGACAGACAGACAGACAGACAGACAGACAGACAGACAGACAGACAGACAGACAGACAGACAGACAGACAGACAGACAGACAGACAGACAGACAGACAGACAGACAGACAGACAGACAGACAGACAGACAGACAGACAGACAGACAGACAGACAGACAGACAGACAGACAGACAGACAGACAGACAGACAGACAGACAGACAGACAGACAGACAGACAGACAGACAGACAGACAGACAGACAGACAGACAGACAGACAGACAGACAGACAGACAGACAGACAGACAGACAGACAGACAGACAGACAGACAGACAGACAGACAGACAGACAGACAGACAGACAGACAGACAGACAGACAGACAGACAGACAGACAGACAGACAGACAGACAGACAGACAGACAGACAGACAGACAGACAGACAGACAGACAGACAGACAGACAGACAGACAGACAGACAGACAGACAGACAGACAGACAGACAGACAGACAGACAGACAGACAGACAGACAGACAGACAGACAGACAGACAGACAGACAGACAGACAGACAGACAGACAGACAGACAGACAGACAGACAGACAGACAGACAGACAGACAGACAGACAGACAGACAGACAGACAGACAGACAGACAGACAGACAGACAGACAGACAGACAGACAGACAGACAGACAGACAGACAGACAGACAGACAGACAGACAGACAGACAGACAGACAGACAGACAGACAGACAGACAGACAGACAGACAGACAGACAGACAGACAGACAGACAGACAGACAGACAGACAGACAGACAGACAGACAGACAGACAGACAGACAGACAGACAGACAGACAGACAGACAGACAGACAGACAGACAGACAGACAGACAGACAGACAGACAGACAGACAGACAGACAGACAGACAGACAGACAGACAGACAGACAGACAGACAGACAGACAGACAGACAGACAGACAGACAGACAGACAGACAGACAGACAGACAGACAGACAGACAGACAGACAGACAGACAGACAGACAGACAGACAGACAGACAGACAGACAGACAGACAGACAGACAGACAGACAGACAGACAGACAGACAGACAGACAGACAGACAGACAGACAGACAGACAGACAGACAGACAGACAGACAGACAGACAGACAGACAGACAGACAGACAGACAGACAGACAGACAGACAGACAGACAGACAGACAGACAGACAGACAGACAGACAGACAGACAGACAGACAGACAGACAGACAGACAGACAGACAGACAGACAGACAGACAGACAGACAGACAGACAGACAGACAGACAGACAGACAGACAGACAGACAGACAGACAGACAGACAGACAGACAGACAGACAGACAGACAGACAGACAGACAGACAGACAGACAGACAGACAGACAGACAGACAGACAGACAGACAGACAGACAGACAGACAGACAGACAGACAGACAGACAGACAGACAGACAGACAGACAGACAGACAGACAGACAGACAGACAGACAGACAGACAGACAGACAGACAGACAGACAGACAGACAGACAGACAGACAGACAGACAGACAGACAGACAGACAGACAGACAGACAGACAGACAGACAGACAGACAGACAGACAGACAGACAGACAGACAGACAGACAGACAGACAGACAGACAGACAGACAGACAGACAGACAGACAGACAGACAGACAGACAGACAGACAGACAGACAGACAGACAGACAGACAGACAGACAGACAGACAGACAGACAGACAGACAGACAGACAGACAGACAGACAGACAGACAGACAGACAGACAGACAGACAGACAGACAGACAGACAGACAGACAGACAGACAGACAGACAGACAGACAGACAGACAGACAGACAGACAGACAGACAGACAGACAGACAGACAGACAGACAGACAGACAGACAGACAGACAGACAGACAGACAGACAGACAGACAGACAGACAGACAGACAGACAGACAGACAGACAGACAGACAGACAGACAGACAGACAGACAGACAGACAGACAGACAGACAGACAGACAGACAGACAGACAGACAGACAGACAGACAGACAGACAGACAGACAGACAGACAGACAGACAGACAGACAGACAGACAGACAGACAGACAGACAGACAGACAGACAGACAGACAGACAGACAGACAGACAGACAGACAGACAGACAGACAGACAGACAGACAGACAGACAGACAGACAGACAGACAGACAGACAGACAGACAGACAGACAGACAGACAGACAGACAGACAGACAGACAGACAGACAGACAGACAGACAGACAGACAGACAGACAGACAGACAGACAGACAGACAGACAGACAGACAGACAGACAGACAGACAGACAGACAGACAGACAGACAGACAGACAGACAGACAGACAGACAGACAGACAGACAGACAGACAGACAGACAGACAGACAGACAGACAGACAGACAGACAGACAGACAGACAGACAGACAGACAGACAGACAGACAGACAGACAGACAGACAGACAGACAGACAGACAGACAGACAGACAGACAGACAGACAGACAGACAGACAGACAGACAGACAGACAGACAGACAGACAGACAGACAGACAGACAGACAGACAGACAGACAGACAGACAGACAGACAGACAGACAGACAGACAGACAGACAGACAGACAGACAGACAGACAGACAGACAGACAGACAGACAGACAGACAGACAGACAGACAGACAGACAGACAGACAGACAGACAGACAGACAGACAGACAGACAGACAGACAGACAGACAGACAGACAGACAGACAGACAGACAGACAGACAGACAGACAGACAGACAGACAGACAGACAGACAGACAGACAGACAGACAGACAGACAGACAGACAGACAGACAGACAGACAGACAGACAGACAGACAGACAGACAGACAGACAGACAGACAGACAGACAGACAGACAGACAGACAGACAGACAGACAGACAGACAGACAGACAGACAGACAGACAGACAGACAGACAGACAGACAGACAGACAGACAGACAGACAGACAGACAGACAGACAGACAGACAGACAGACAGACAGACAGACAGACAGACAGACAGACAGACAGACAGACAGACAGACAGACAGACAGACAGACAGACAGACAGACAGACAGACAGACAGACAGACAGACAGACAGACAGACAGACAGACAGACAGACAGACAGACAGACAGACAGACAGACAGACAGATGGACAGACGGACGGATGGACAACAAAGTGATCCTATAAGGGTTCCTTTATTTCCTTTTAAGGATCGGAACCCTAAAAATTTGATATTAAACTATAGTTGTGAACGCGTAGACATCGAGTTTTTTGTATTCCGTTAAACCTACACCTACAATCTATATAGGTAATACGCAAGACATGCCGGTTTTTATACAGTGCTGACTGTGTAGATGTATTTTAAATAATAATTAAGTAACGGTAGATTTAGGTAGGTAGAACTGTTTTATTTTTAACCGACTTCCCAAAGGAGGAGGTTTACAATTCGTCCGGATATTTGTTTTTTTTTTTTTTTTTTTATGTATGTTTATTTATTTATTTATTTATTTATTTAACACAAATCCACAGCCAGTCGAATAATGAAACTTTCAAATAATACTTAACATAAGGCCAATTAGGGATTTCACTATGTATACATATGAATACAAAGACAAACAATTGTTTCTTACATTACATAAAACAGATAATGATAACAGTTTTGACAAAAGCTGTGAGCCAGGGAGTGAAAGGTGTGGGTGTGTTGTGTTGTGTGTAGTGTAAAGTGTGTGTGTCTGTATGTGTGTGCCTTAGAGATAAGACAGGACAGATCTTAGGATACCATAAAATGACAGGTAACAGGTTGTTAGATTAGGCAGACGGCAAGCGCAACGGTGGGTTCAATACGGTCACGGGTGGTTCCCCGATAGCGCCTAGACGGATGGACCGATTTGGAAAATTTTTTTTTTTTTTGAAAGGGTTTACCTTCCCATTGGTCCCATTGACACCAGGTCAGGATCTGATGATGGGATCCTGGAAAAATCGAGGGAACTCTTCAAATATTATAGGCAGACCTATAGTGATTTTTGTGTTTTTCATAATAACTCGTGCAAATGCACATGGTAAGCATAATATTGTGATGCGGAACTGCTCATGAAGACCACATATGGCCACCAGATCTGCTCAATACTAGGTACAAATACAATGCGTGGCTGGCGGGCAGGCAACGCATAGCCTAAGCCGGTGGACCTAGAGCCATGAAACTTTGTACAGAGGTTCCTTAGTAGCGTAGGGTAGCACTGTGATGGGATTTGACAAAATTAATTCCCCAAGGGGGAGGGGGGGGGGGGGTAAGGGGTTACAGTTTGTATTAAACTCAATCTAATCAAATAGGGTTTGTTGAAGTCGGTTTTTTCTAAAGTTTACTTTTTGTTTCAATTATTTAGTGTATGTTGTGTTCACCTATAATTGGGTCTACATATAGCAGGATGTACTGTTTTTTCTATTTGTGTGTAGTGTGTAAGATCTGTTGGTAAACCATAATAAATAAATAAAATAAAAATGAGATGAGTAATGTATGACACGCAAGTGCAGTATGGAATAATTGGCTGCATTGTACTTCTGCCACCCCTTATGGCAAAAGACGTGACACTATGTTTGTATGTAGAGTAATTAAGTACCTCCTCCATTATTGAACCTGCTAGTTCTCAGCAGATCCCCATCGGCCAGTGGCCACACAAAGCGGTCTCAATGGAACAGAAGCGAAGGACTTTAAAACTTTACGGTTTTTCACAAAGCATTCAATTATTTAGCGAAAAAACCAAAAAGAAAGTAATCTGCTTGGATGAGTTGCGTTGTTGGGAAGCGGTGGTTTGAGCTAGAGTTTGTACTTTTATAAGTATAGATGTGTGCATAGTTTTACGGCGTATATGTAAGCTGGAAAAGTCTAATCTCTAAGGCGCCTGGTAACGCTAAAATTAGCATTAGGGTTTGTGGTGGTGGAAATTATCACAATTCATGAAAGAAAAATAAAGTATATAATGGCGTTAACTGCAGACACTTAGGTCCGCGCAAAAAGTGCAAAAAAGTGTGTTTTTTGCACATTGCACAAAAACCGCTGATGATTTCTAAAATGTTAAAACCACTAAATTTTTAGATATTTTGATTAATGATTTTTACACATAATATTAACCATACCGGCGTTCCTTGTAGAACTCCTGGTATAACTCGTTTAAGGTAATAAAACAACTATTAGATTGTTATTTTTTTCATACAGTTTTCAATGGCATTATGATGTTTTCAAACACTAAATTTTTTGCCAAGGGACGGTTTTATAACATATATTTTTTGTGGATTCAGGAAGTATCTCAAACGGCTGGAATAACTTTTTAAAGATGGGCATTTTGCTGGACAATCGTCTTAAACAAAGTCTGACTAAGGTCTCACCAAACGATGGAAGCATGGCCCAACTGCTGGTTGCTATGACTATGACTAGAAAAACAAACCTCTATTCAATTGTACCTATAGATCGTTAAAACACATAGATTTTAGACACCAACAACATACCTACATAGTCTTGTATAAAATAATACGACCCAAGCGAAAGAAAATTAATTAAAATCAATCTACCCAGCCCAATAATCGTAACATTATCGTCTAACAATTCTGCCAATTTGCCGCGTCATGGTCCTCAGTCCTTATTGAGGTCTTAGTCTTATAAGGGTCGTATAAGTGTCCTCGCTGTGACTCCGCCCGCCTTTTTATTTCCTCAATCAAAAGTCCAAGAGGCGTTCAGACGTTGAAGACGAGTGACTAATGAATTCTTGTCTTCGGGTTCGAAGCTTGGTAGTACGGTTGGATGTGAAATTTATTATACTAAAGGTTTGTGGTCTTTCCGGTGCCGTATATTTTTGATTTGTTATAAATATCTGTAACAAAACTTGTATCGTTACATTAGCATCGATTAAATACCCTGTAAATAGTAGTGATCGTTATTCCGTTTAATTTTGGTCAAAAAATTTATATGAATAATTGGAGAAAATTACACAGTTCAATAATGTAAAGAAAACTACATAATAAATATAATATTTTTCCATATTTTGTATCTTAAATAAACTGTCAACCAATAATAATACAAATTCATTACTTCTCTAAGACTAAAAATCAAGAATAAAAACCTCTATCAAATCTACTATTTCTAATATTAAAATATAGATAAACAAGGATACGTTCTTATTCCCCAGCACCGTCAAATCTTACAAGGCTTCTAAGAAACAGACGCAACAATACACATCCAGGGAGTCATCGCAAATTCCTGCCATTATACAGGGTGTCCCTACAATATGGCACGTTGTGCGGGGTGACATTACACAGGGTGCTCCGATGCTCGCAATTTGCCTCAATAACGCGGCCACTTGAAGAGACCTCTCAGGGCGATGCGGAATTTATTATTATTTTGGGGGATTTTTAGGCTTCTTTTTTCTTTGTAGCTCGGCCTTCATGAGTCTTGAGTTTTCGAGTGCTTGGGCGGGAATCTTGGAAATATGGAGTGGGTTTTAAATCACTGTGTCCTATCTTAAATGGTATGCGTACTGTATGAAGCTAATCGGTTGTTTAATAGTTTATAGTATTTCATGTTACTTATAAAGGTCCTTAAACTTTGTAAAAACTGACTAAATGTGGTCCCAACTGCGTCTCTGCCATATAGTACTGGAAAGACGTCACGCCATGTTTATTTGATTTATAAGTTTTCACAAAAGTTTTTTTTTTCTCAATTACCAAGGCTGAAAATCAGCGCTACACAGAGTCCCGGCTCTGTGTCAGCAAGGGCTGAGCCACTTCCTATTGCCTCAGCAAAATTATTCAATGTAAAATTAGTTACTATCCTTGTATTTTTCTTGGCAATAAACGTTTATTATGATTATGATTACCAATTCGCGAATTTCAACATTCTTAAATCACACTCCTTGTCATGCATAACGATAACCATTGTCAAGAAATAAAAAAGCAGCAGATGTCAATGATAGGTAGCAGGTGTGAAAGTCACTAAAGTCAATCATAATGATCAAAGTTTGTGAAGGTAATCAATAGAGAACATGAAATAGAGTCATCAAAAGCATATCAGTGTCGATTCATTACAACGAGAATTGATTGAGTCAAATTATAGGTTTAACTTTGTACAATAATATGTTGGGGTCTTTATCATTTTCAATTCATAATTTCCAGAAATATAAATATAAATAGAAATATATTTATTTGGCAAATAAACACAGGGATATACAGGGTGTAGCAGAAAGGGGTGTACAAGCCGAAAGAGGATTTTAGGGAAATCATTCTGAAAACTTTTACTATGGTACCGACTTGATCAGAGCAACTTTATTTTTCACTCCACCATACAGATCAGCTGAGCGCTGGGCCCGAAATGTACTGAGTTAATAAAAATAAAGTTGCTCTGATCAAGTCGGTCCCATAGTGAAAGTTGTTCAGAATGATGTTTCTAACAACTCTATTTCGGCTTGTACACCCGTTTCTGTTACACCCTGTATAAAAAAATAGTAGGGTACAGTTTACGGTTGAGGTTTAGATGTCAAAATGGTTTGATTTGATTGTAATTTCTTTATTGTACTCACATGACAGTAAAATAGCTTAACATAGAAAAAATATGTACAAAGGCGAGCTATCTCTATCTGGTTTGTGCTCAGCATGTGTTACGTGCAGCAGTGAGCTGCACGTAACGCTGGTTTTCAGCTCACACCATTTCCTAAAACTAGAAACTTAAAACTAAGCGTATAAATCTATCATCTAATCCAGTGATTGTGTACGCGTTGTTCTGCATGTACGGTCGCCTGCGCCTAAAAGTATACAAGCAGTATATGCGGGATTCACTCGTTAATATGACCGCCCGTATACTTTTAGACGCAGGCGACTGTACACTCCAATGCACCTAATACATTTACTTACCTATTATTAAGGAAACTAGCATTATCTCTCTCTATCATAAATATAGAAGGTATTTTAATAGGTACCTATGTATTAGTTTATTTATGATAGATTTATATATTTTGTATTTGTATTTGTTTATTAGTATCCAACAGCATATATTTACTTAATCTATCGCAGAGTTAATATTTTACTTAGTATTAATGCCAATTACAGGATATCCTAATATAATCTTTTTAATTTATGCGGTAGTGGAGAACGAAAGAGTATGCGAAAGATTTATTTTTTTCCTTATCCTTTCCTTTTATTTTATGTAATATTCATGTACTTCTTTATGTAGTATATTCAGTAGATTAGTAATATTATGATTTATTTATGTTTTATTTTTCTCTTACCTGAGCACATAGGCCTACCCGTTCTGTATTTTATTTTTCTCTGTCCATCCTGGGTTTGCTGGAAGAGATCTCTCTTTAGAGATAAGCTTGCCTTTGTAAATTACTTCTCTGTATTTTCTGTTTTTTGTCTTTTATGTGCAATAAATATATACAAATATATACAAACTAGGCAAAAAATAGAGACGATTTACTTTTAATTTAATTGTCGTCATTCAACATGATGGACTTACGGCCGTACCCAGAGTCGTTTAATGATTCATTAAGGATTACTAAGTAAAGGATTTTGTATGAAAATTCAAATTTGGAATGGTTTTAATCGTTCATGACTCGACTCGACTCTGAGTACGGCGGTAAAACTCAGATCTTGCTATCTACATATATAAAAATGAATTGCTGTTCGTTAGTCTCACTAAAACTCGAGAACGGCTGAACGGATTTATCTTATCTTAGTCTTGAAATGTTCGTGGAGGTCTAGGGAAGGTTTAAAAGGCGAGAAAAAATCGAATAATTTCCGAGAAAACCCTAAAAACAGCCCTTTAGTAGGCAGTACGAAGTCTGCCGGGTCAGCTAGTTATTAATAAAACAGTTGACACAAACCACGTTAATCTCACTAAACCCGAATGAATCACTGGTCAATTACCTCAGTTAACGACTATACAGCTGGTAGCTGTATAGTGGCAGCGTTAGGGCTATAACAGCAGCAAAGTTCTCACTTCCGCAACATTTCACTGCTCCACTGTTTGTAGACTGGGTTTACGAGCGGAGCACAAAAATCTGATACTGACACGTCCTGCCTTCGCTGCTGACCTCTCGTTATGGGCTTTGGTTTCAATACGATTCGTCAATTAAATTTAAAAAATAATCTTCTGACAACTCCATAATTGACACATTAGTATGGAGTTATCAATCAAAGTTTACTAAAAATTTGTATTTGCTCACGTTCTAGCAGTTCACGTGTGGTGCAATTATTTTGTAAATTTGTACAGTTATGATGAAGAAAGAAGAACCAATAATTTATGAAATTAACTTTATTGAGATCATTAATAGTTCTTAGTTATTTTTTCGGTTTGTTTGTATTGTTCTTTACACAGTTCCTGAGATAGAGCCCGCTGACGGACAGACAGACGAACAGACGGATGGAGGGACAGCGGAGGCTTAGTAATGGGGTCCCGGTTGGCACACTTCGGACACGGAATCCTTAATCATAATCATCAGTAATCATCCCCATTTGTACTGAAAACACATAAAACAACGAGAAAGCACCTAGTTGTCTCCCAGCGGCTTAGAAAGACAAAGGGCAGTAAAATGGCTGATTACACAACACAACCGCCGGACAAACAGAAAAAGTACTGCAGCTACCATAAATCCAGTAAGTAAGTTCACAAAACAGAATAAAACGATGGAAGAAGCAGTTGGAATTTGGAAAACTTCTTGCGGGATTCCGCTGTGGTAAATAGAAACTGGTTGATTTAAGTTTTTATGTGTAATGGGGATATTGTCATCAAGGTATTTCTATCCTTCATAGAAAATAAGGCCGATAAGATTCAAGATGATTTAAAAAATATTTTTTATGTAGCCATTAAGTTTCCCACTGCTGGGCAAAGGCCTCTCTATGTTCCAAACACAATTCCCTATCCGGCTTCTAAACATCTCTATTAAAAAATATAAATGAGAGGGCTTTACCTTTCTTACTTTTTAGGGTTCCGTACCCAAAGGGTGCCAAACGGGACCCTATTACTAAGCATTCGCTGCCCGTCGCGTCTGTCCATCTCTGTTCGTCAGCGGGCTGTGTATCGCACGAACCGTAAAAGCTAGAAAGTTGAAATTTTCACAGAATGTGTATATCTGTTACATATACACATATGTAACAGATATAGTAGTTGTTTGTTGTTTGTTGTTGTAGTTTCTGTGTCGTTATTTTTTGTTGTAGCGGCTACAACAAAAAATAAAATACACGAAAATAATAAGTTTGTTAAGAATTATCCAGTTATTAGTCAATTTCAATATAATAGCGCATGACATTTTGAATAGCAAAATTAGGAAATAAACATTTTATTTAGTCGTATGGCTTAATTATAAGTACAGTCGTTTCATATTATTTAATTACAAGTTTATATCAAGGCTTTTTACCTATTGGGCTACGTCATTAGATGGAAATAAACATTGAAGATGCGGAACCCCTCGTGTGGAGTCCGAGTCGCACTTGATCGATTTTTATTTATTGACATGAAACAACAGTGAACCGACGCATTACCTCACCTTTAATATTGGATACTTTCATATAATGATTTAGTAGTGAATCTCAAACAAAAAAAAGTTATTTAAGTTATATGTATATAATGTTTTGACGTAACTAACTCTGAGTTTCACGAAACAAATTTTTAATTTAAGCAAATGCCAATGCCTGCGATTCCGAAGGCGACACGAACTATACTAACTAAACAAATTAAAATGGTGTGTTTGAGAAATGAATCTGTGGCCACCGCGCAAGCGCTGTCGGATTTGAAGGTTATCAGTTTAGTGCGTTTAGTTCCTCTAGTTTAGTGGTTTTAACACTTCAAGAATAGTCCACAATGTTGCTTTGTAGCAACTGAAACAAATGACCCTAAATTAAATTAGTTAAGTGATAACTTAAATTTCTAAATAGATTCGTGAAACTCTACATAAATTGCATAAACTGCATCGCCACTGGCATCAACCACACACTGCGTTTCTGCGTAAATACTTCATTCAATATTCGAAATGGTTACTTTCAAAAGGATGGTGCAGATGGTAAACATCAGTCTTCTATCGATATTTTGGCATTTGAATGAAGTTAACAGGGGGCGCTACACAACTTGACGCAACGAACCTGTCATCAAACATTAGTTCCACCTCTCACCGCGTGCCAAAACATCGTTGGGAAGCTGTACCTGCCCTTGCATAAAGATGCACCATAAATCACCACTCCAGCATCACTGGATCGCCACTGGCAAAAACCACACATTGCGTTCAGTACTGAATACGGTATTGGCCTCATTTTGGAAGTAGTTTTAAAATAAATGTTATTACATTTTAAGCGCACTACATTAATATTTCCGGGATATCTTCTGTAGTTTCAATAAAAATTAATAATATAGTTGAATTTGAAAAAAAACGCGCCAAACACGCTGTATTTCTAATGGCGCCCGTCACATGACTCGCGTGACGTCACATGCTCGTGAGTGAAGCCCGCTTCAGACAAGCCAGACGTCAGAAACGAGATAAACGTCAGACAGAGCATTTTCGTCATGTTTTCGTCACAGATTATATTTCGATAGTTTATACATTTTAATTCCTGGAATCCGCAAAAAAATAAACATATTTTACTCTAAAATATAATGAAATATAGATTTCTACGCTACTACCTGATAGGACTACCAAATTTTGTTGAATATTTTTAATGTTGTCCAATACCGTGTTAGTTTCTGCCCGGCCTCTATCAGGAGACAATTATTTTCAACTCAACCGAACGCCCGGACCCCTTATATCCATGATTGTTCGAAAATGGGACGGCGGTATGCAACGTGTAAGGATTTTCAAGCAGTTTTACACTTGTTGTAATTAATTACAAACGAACAAAACAAAATAAGACATACATGTTACTGTTTATGTAGAGGAACATAGCCTGTGTCGTGGGAACCGGAAACACGACGTCACACACATAATACACTTCATTGTTACACTTATTGTAATTAATTACAAACGAACAAAACAAAATAAGACAAACATGTAACTGTTTATGTAGAGGAACATAGCCTGTGTCGTGGGAACCACGACGTCACACACATATACTTTTAAGACCTGGCTTGTTTTTTCTTCCTACCCAGCGAGGATTCGAACTTGGGACCTCTCGTTTGGAATATAGAGCCTAGAACTGCAATGGTATAGAGGCATGACTTTTATTTAACTAAATATTAGTAATTCTGAAAACCTGCTTCTAAGAAACCGTTATGATCAGAGCAAACCCTTACTACAAAGCCCAAATTGCTAGCTTTGGAAAATATGGGAATCACAATGTTGCCATATCAAAATACCTATTATTAATAAACTACCTACTACATAGTTGGTCTTAGTATTGCCATCAGTTCCCTCCCGCATACCACTATCCTGCTGAGCCACCTAAATGCAAATCATGGATAATCCATTAGTGCATGCAGACTGCATTGTGTTTGTGCCAATAGTTATTAGCAGCGCTACGACATTGTTACATACTGACATGGAACCAGAACCGGGAAATGACCTGGAGGCTCCAGCGTTGCCTCATTATGTCCGCATTTGCATAATGCCATCCCATGCGGATAATTTGAAATAATTTTGTTGTTTTAGCTCGAAGTCATTATCGCATGAAAATTATTGGAAATGTAGTTTTTTTTAAATTCGGTCACATGAAAGTTTGTCACAGATGCAGGAATTTTTAAACAGATATAAATGCTTGTTACAAACCCTTCCCATACTAGAATAGTAATGCGCGCGCAAGAATCAGTACCTACATTACAAATAAATCGTCATATTTTTTTGCTGCTTTCTGACTTGTGATGCACAGCCGTGATCAACTGATCAATGACGATGATCCGACTGATTTCAGTCACTTCATTTTTAGGGTTCCGTACCCGAAGGGTGCCAAACGGGACCCTATTACTGAGACTTCGCTGTCTGTCTGTCTGTCGGTCCGTCCGTCCGTCCGACAGTTGAAATTTACACAGATGATGTATTTCTGTTGCCGCTATAACAACAAATACCTACTAAAAAATAAAATAAATTTAATATTAAGGTGGGCTCCCATACAACAAACGTGATTTTTTTGCTCATTTTTGCTCGATACCTATTGATAATGGTAGCAGGTAGACGCTTAAAATGTTCACAATATATTGAGTATATTATTTACTTAAAAAATAAAAAATAAATTAAAATTAAATTAATATTTAGGGGGGGCTCCCATACAAAATGTTTTTTTTTTTTTGCGGTTTTTTATAGATAATGGTACGGAACCCTTCGTGCGCGAGCCTGACTCGCACTTGGCCGGTTTTATTTTTCTATGAAAAACGAGTATGCGACGTAATAATCAAATGCATTTTTTTTTGTAGGCTCACAAAATTAAGTTTATGAGGTAACTTGGTAATTTCTTTATTGTCCTACACAAGACATACACACAGAAAACATAAAGAACAGATAACATACTAAGTACTAGAGAAGTCTCTGCAAAATTAAATCACAAAGAAACCCTGTTATCCGATCATCGGATGACTAGCCAACATTCTGTAATTACACTAAAATCCAATAGTCTCGCACTAAAACGAGATTATTACCGCCACTTTCTCGCATCGTCATCAGCATCATCCTGCACTATTTTAGTGATGGGACACGTCATGATTAATTCATGGAGATAAAATCGAAACACCTAGTAGTTCGAACGATACGATTCTTTGGAAAACTTGATGATACTTCCTTTTGCTGGTTGAGTGTAGGATTTCAAAGTAGTAGGCCTAAGAAATAAGAAATAAGAAATAAGAAATTTATTTGCAAAGATAAGGGTAAAGGTTAAGTGAAGATATACGGAAGTTAATTTTTACTGTGTGCCCGTGATAATTTTCTGCTCCTAGTTTGTCATCATGAGTTAGAACAAAAACCTCTGTATCTTATTTCACACACAATTCACACAATTCTTTATTGCACACAATAATTTAAACAGTTACATTAAAAGAAAACACATGTACAAAGGCGAGCTTATCTCTAAAAAGAGATCTCTTCCAGCAAACCAGGCGTGAAAGGAAAAATTATATAATGAAAGGGTAGGCAGTGCACAATAACAAGTTTAAATAAAATATAAACGAACAAATACTAAATACAGAAGAACTACTACTACCTAAACATACTGATATACTACATACACTTTACATATAATAAATATATACATACAATAACTTTTACGAAAGAGAGAGGTAGTGCTCTTTAATACGTTATTTTATCTTGTCTACTAAGTTCATAACTGCGTTTTAATTCGCAAGGAAATGCGGATATGTTTCTGTGCATGTCCTATTACTGTTTATTATTGGTTGTAATCCGTTTTGTGGACCTAATAAAATAAATAAATAAAATAAAGCGGCCCCCGTAAATGAATGACGATGAGGTACGATTTTCTGGTCTTTTACAAGCCAAATATTTCTATCTCCACCTGACGTCACTAGTAGATAGTAGACTCTAATCATCGGCGTGATGACGATGGTCCTGTAACTAGATTAGTCTTCCATTACCCGCGTGCATTGTACCACCCTTCTCAATTAATTGAAAGTAGTTCTCAACTATATTTACTGAGTTATAAGCACAGATATTCTAATATTATACTAATACAGATAGATCACCTAGAACAAAATATGACACCGGCGTAAACTGAGATGCTACGGAAGCTTATTTAGTTCAAGGCCATTATCTAAGGTGATTATGGCGCTAAGATATATAGGATTTATTCTAAGATTAGCGCCACCTAGAAGTATGTTAACTGAAACCATGGCGTTTATAGTACAAATCTTAGTCCTCACGCCATCTCTTTTTTACGAAGGGTTACTAATTCTAATTTGTATGGGATGAGCACCTTGTGGTCATAGTGAGTGGGTAGAGCGTCTGGGCGTTCAAAATTCCAACCCACTTTTGGCGCGCGGTAACTGACAGGTGAAACAAAACATGTGTTGATGATAGGTTTGTTGCATTGAGTTGCCTGAGTGGCGCCCCTTGTAAAAGTCACTTATCAGCCAAAAGGTCGTTGGAAGATAGGCGATGCAGAACAGGCGGAAAAGATTTTGCAAAGCAGGCGATGTCTTTAGGATGATGCGCGAGTTTGCACTGTCTTCTAGAATCTGATCTGCGTGGCATGCTTATAGTCGCCTGCGTCAAAGCAGAGGGAGGATGATGGGCGGCTAATACTAACCCAGGTTTTATACACACAGGATGTTGATTTGTAAAGTTACGCCCGACTCAGGGTCGATAGTTTACGTATCGCTGATGACAAAAAAAAGTTTTAATTTTCCCTTGCATAACTTCCGTCTGAAAATTTTCCTGAAATAACCTAAAATGTGGATACCCGCCAGCCACCGCGCGCGAGTGCGAACAGATTCCCCCCGACGAACGCCCCGAGACCCGCCCCGGCCCGTGTCTCTTTTCGGACCACATTTTCATGTTATTTGATTATTTTTTATTTTTTTTACCGAGTTTTTTATTTATATATTTTTTAGCTTCAGTGCCATATAAACAACAACCTCCAAGCTCGGCGTAAGTTTACAAAACAATACCCTGTATATTTAAATGGGTAATTCGTAATTTATATATTATTAATCACAAGACAGACATACAGAAAACTTATCTCTAACAAGAGATTTCTTCCAGTAAACCATATTTTACACGAACATCTTTCCAGCAATCGATCGGTCAATTTCTCAATTTAAACAGTTGTTATAGGTAAAGTACCGCGGTCGGTGACATCGCTAAAATTGCCGGACAACAGTGGATCAGGCTGGCCCAGAGAATATATGGCATAAAGAAGAGTGGGTGCTGGAGGCTGGATAGATAAGGTAGAATAGAATAGAATAGAATAGAAAGCACATTTATTCAACTGTTACAATACACAAAACACAGCAATAACAAATTATAAACAGAAACAAGTAGGAAATAAAATATACACAAGACAAAAAGAACAGTTAAAATAAGGTCGGGCAGAACGGAGCCATGAAGTGTGTACAGCAACAGCGAAACGGCTCCGACTCAGCATGTGTTACAGGACCTCCAGGAGATTCTGCAACGCTGTACCTATTAGAGAGTGAGTAAGTAAGTGTATGGGTGGGTGTTAACAAAACTACATACTATAAATAACTCAAAAGGAAATGAGTTTAAAATGAGGTACAGTACCGGGCCATTGTTTTCGCACGTCGGGTCTCGTATCGCTCTCTCTCTCTCTCGCGACAAGTCAAACGCCGAGCATCATACTCGGGGCACATCGTCCGGTCCCGTCCCGACGACGTGCCAAAACAATGGCCCCGTACTGCACTGCGATTGATACCAGAAATACAGTTTAAAACTACGGAAACAGATATTTAACTTTCGAATATTCGCAGTAACAAACCATAAATTATAATTATATTTTAGGACGATGTTTTGTGTGTGTGTGAGAGGGTGTGTGTGACTGTGTGAGCAGGGTGTGAGTGTGGGTGTTATTTATTATTCATGGATGATGTATTTAGTTTAATTTTAAACTTTTTTATAATGATAAAATAATATGGATGTATATGTGTCAAAATGTATGCTATCTGAAATAAATATTTTGAATTGAATTGAATTGAATATACAAAAGTAGAGTATCCACGTCATTAGCAAATACAACACCCCAAGCAGTGCTATCTCACAAATAATTATACTTAAATCCGCGGCACATAAATCAAGATGCAGCCACTTAGCACTCGATTAGCATTTAACAAGCCATTATAAATCATGGTGCCACCCGGCCCCTGCTATGTCGTGTGAATGGCAGTCGTTGTTGCGATGTCTACTCATTAGGGAAGGATAGCGGACATTTCTCAAGTGGGTAGGTAGAGGCATAGATAGACAGGGTGTAACGGGAAGGTACTGTTCTTTGTGCTTTTAAAAGGCATTGTTGAGGACTGCATTCAGGGCAGCTTTTACTTTGACCAAAACACTTAAGTAACCAAAACACCGCTATTTTGGTTAAAACATTTTCTTGTATAAAGGTGTCATTCTTTAGACCATTTCCTCCGAGATGTCAAATGAAAATGTGGATCAAAGGTCTTAGCACGCAAAAAAAATACTATTTGTGTACGGTTTAGCACCGAACATGAGCCACCAACTGGTTGAGAAATATGGATATATGCCTGTGACGTTCCTACTCGGAGATGTCATAGGAATAAATAAATAAAACTGACATAGCGTAAATCACTGCATTATATGAAAACGTGTATGTGAGATACTTATTAATAAACTAATTTGCCAGAAGAATCAATGATTCGAGTGACTTCCGGTTAACTTTATGATTTGAGTGAGTGAGACAGAGACAAAAGATACAAAACAGAGCGAGAAAGCATGTTTGTCTAGTGTCTTTTTCTCATGAGATGACAGCAAACGTCAAGCCAGTTTGGTAACCATGGCACCATCACATGGAATTTTGACAGCCACTAAATGGAGTTTAATCGCTCAAACTCAGCCGATTATACTGGTGATTAGCAGTGCAATCAGCGTGGAGCAAGACGATATGTATTTTTTTTCGCTTATTTGACTTAAACTAAATTATTCTGCTCTAATCAGCTACCTAAATCGTGGTGAAAGCCGCCCTAAGAGTAGCAATAATCAAGTACCTAGCAACAGTCAACAATGTTATAGAAAGGACGTAACATGTCGCCTCACAAAACAGTCAACAATGTTATAGAAAGGACGTAACATGTCGCCTCACAACTACTGATTAAGCATTTAATTAAAGTTCCTGTACCACAATCGGAGCTAGATGACAGCGGTCAATCCGTCTGCCAATATCCTGTGGCCAGTAAAGAGACAGTGTGCACCACGGTGATAGAACCTCATGGGTTTTAGGTGCTTAACATGTACGAATAACTATAATTGAAACAAAAAGTAAACTTTAGAAAAAACCGACTTCCACAAACCCTATTTGATTAGATTGAGTTTAATACAAACTGTAACCCCTTATCCCCCCCCCCTTGGGGAATTAATTTTGTCAAATCCCATATCAGTGCTACCCCACGCTACTAAGGAACCCCTGTACAAAGTTTCATGGCTCTAGGTCCACCGGTTTAGGCTATGCGTTGCCTGCCCGTCAGCCACGCATTGTATTTGTACCTAGTATTGAGCAGATCTGATGGCCATATGTGGTCTTCATCAGCAGTTCCGCATCACAATATTATGCTTACCATGTGCATTTGCACGAGTTATTATGAAAAACACAAAAATCATTATAGGTCTGCCTATAATATTTGAAGAGTTCCCTCGATTTCTCCAGGATCCCATCATCAGATCCTGACCTGGTGTCAATGGGACCAATGGGAAGGTAAACCCTTTCAAACAAAAAAATAATTTTCCAAATTGGTCCACCCGTTTAGGCGCTATCGGGGAACATACATAAAAAAAAAAAAAAAAAAAAAAAAAAAAAAAAAAAAAAAAAAAAAACATCCGGACGAATTGTAAACCTCCTCCTTTGGGAAGTCGGTTAAAAATTGGTTCTTATTCTTACTGTAAAATATTTTTTCCGATTTCAGATTTTATTTGCGTCAATAAATTTTTCGTACATATTTTGGAATGCGAAGGCCCACTAATTCAGACTAACTTCTTGGGTCGTATTTCATATTATTCCCCACTTTTTGTTGCGTATGTCGCACGGTGTAAAGTAACGATTTCCTCCGATGATTAACAATGCAAATAAATGTAATGTAGGCCATGAATCGACTAACGATTGATATGTAATTTTGGATTAATATCATCTTTAAAGTCGTACAAAACAATACCAGAGGTAAAACCCTTGAGTTAATAGGTATATCACGTGCACCGTTTTGATGGAATAATGGGTCATACTATCAGGTTAAACCGGTACATCTATCTATACCTGACAAAGCTAGACTGATTTACGGGTATGTGTAAATTGTGTAATTGTGAGCAATGTTTGCAATAAATTATTGCCTTCAATATCGGTTAAAATCATGCCCACCTACACTACCACTTTCAGCAATTTCCAAAATTAGGAAATACAGACACAATTATTGAGCATTGTGCTAAATAATTCACCAAGTTAAAAA
The DNA here is from genome assembly GCA_963457715.1 of Argyresthia albistria. Lineage (NCBI taxonomy): Eukaryota > Metazoa > Arthropoda > Insecta > Lepidoptera > Argyresthiidae > Argyresthia > Argyresthia albistria. The sequence goes on along the minus strand of OY735270.1, from coordinate 2,624,453 downwards.
CTTAAAAATCCCACTTTATGACCTATCACTTAGTACTCCCGGCTCGATGTACAAATGTCGTTATACCCGAAAACGAGCCTACGAAATTTGTTTCATGACAGTGAAGTCCATATGTATTACATAATATATACGAATACACGATCCCAACAGGCAGATTTTATCTTGATGTCAATAATTCGGATATTATTAGACTATTGGATATTGTGTCATTTACTGGTGGGAAGTATCTACTCATCCTATGCCACAGGGCTTGCCCTTTTTTAGGGAGTAGAGATCATCCCTTGTTCTTTACAATGTAAATAACAAGTTTAAATGTATAATTTTTCTGAATAAATTATTAAATTATTATTATTAAATTATTATTATCTGACAATGTCTATAAACACCGAAAAGGCTGGATGTATAACGTCATCCAGGTAAAAACAAATTAAAATTCCGTACCGTTTCCTAATTTTCAAAGATTCGGACCAAATTTTTGAAATCGGTTCTTAAATAGTACCAGTTTTGATGTGAAAAACATAAAAATAAATAAAAAAAACAACCGATTTGATAACCCCCTCCTTTTTTGAACTCGGTTAAAACGGTTAAAAAGGGCACAAATGTATCTCTGCCAGCCCTTTTAGAAAAGGGCGTGACGTCATAAATATCTTTTATTCTGTAGACATTTACAAAATACTAAGAACACGTAATTTTTTTGACTCTTCTTTACATTGGGCCACAGTGAGAGAAGAAACGCAAAGAAACTGTGGTATTAATTTCTTTTTTAAACAGATCAAGTTTAGCCGGAAAAAAAACATACATATTCATTACAATTTATGTAGACAAGTTTGTTAGTTGCAGTTTTCGTGATATTTTATGAAAGAGACAAGTCTCTCACTCGATCTACAGAGCGGGGCGATATGACCTACTCGTAATTTCTTATTTACACTCAAAATATTGTTGATTCAAAGATTCAATTCCTAAATAAACAGTCAAATAACTACAATTAGACACCTTTATGTATAGATACAATGTCTTATTCCTCAGATAAGAGACAAATACTTTATTTGAAGATTAAAACATTGGCCATTTTATTAATGAACACAGTCTAAAACAGTAGTATTTTTAGTCCAAGCATTACTTAAGCCAGCATTAACGAATAAGGAATGAGTAGGTAGCACATATCTGACTCTACTCTCGGTGTAAAGGTATCTTACTCTGAGTTCAACCTGAGAGTAACAAGACTCAAAGAGAGTAGTGTTTTTATTAATAAGGTGGTGGTGAGTGTTTTAGCAAACCAATGTAGGAAAAAGGTCTGAATGAAAAGGGCTGAATCAATTGAAGTGCACATCGACAAAACTCTAATGACACGCCATTAGTCCTAACATCATTTAAAAGGGTGTCAGTGACATCCGACTGAGATGGATATCCCAGTTCCCGAATCTTCTGAGAGCGGAAAAGGAAATGGTGCCAGAACGGCCTCTGATCGCCCTTTACACATTCATTTTTCACTATCTGGTGAATAAAAATAAAGATCTGCGGGGCATTTCTTGGGCTAGCGAGATCATGTCCATGGTCGAAATATCCATTTTGAGATACCGAAATCTCTATCAAAAATAAGAAAAAGCTATTCTTACGACTAGCCTTTCGACCAACCGAGATATCTCGACCCGTTTTGATCGAAATAAATATAGATCAAGATCGTTTTTGACGGATTTAGGCGGTATCAAAACCGATATCTCGACTGGGGAGATGATCTCGATAGCGCGAGAATTGGGGGCCTGGTATGCACATGCACTTTCTTAATGGAGATGGAAAACAAATATATAAACATGGTGTTACGCTTTTTATCTGGGGTGGCAGAGGCGCCACTCTACCCACTTTTAGACATTTATTCAATATTTTAAGGTGATAATGAAAAACAAAAAATAATCCCCTGGTCTTGGATGTTTACATGTTTGTAATGTCGCTATTTCCCACGACACAGTGTTATCCTAGTGTGGGGCCAGAAGCAATGTATGTGCCTGTTTGTAAGTGTTTGTGTTTAAAGCATTATTGGGAAGAACCGATCGCCGCTGGCATGGAATAATAAAGGTTTACTCAAGATAGAAAACATTATCACGAAATATTTGGAAGCCATTCTGTGGCAATAGGCTAGCCCCATAGACCTGAACACAATTAGCCTCTGTCACCCCGTGTGGGAAAAAGCGTGACGGTAAGTTTTGCTGCCGTAAATGCCACCATGCTACCGGTTGTAGAGAAGGCTAGGTCGCGCGGTCATCTAGCGTTGAGAAATCTCGGGCCCGACAGAGAAATTTTAATTTTTGCACAGACAAGGCCTTTCTCGAGCGTGGCATGCTAAGCATGTGAGCAAATCCTAAACTGCAATGACACAGAGAAAGGTCGTAGTGACATTGTGCAATATTTATGAGTGTGCCTGATAAGATGTATCTTAGATTTATTATTTAAATATTTTCTTTTTTTATCTTATCAATCCAAATATTAGTTAAATATGTCAGTCAACAAACCGGAATGCAAGTTATATAAGCTCTGTAAAATTCACATTTTATTTTTATTCAGCAAAAGATTTGGTTAGATTACTAACTAACAATTAAGAAACAATAATAAAGTAATAACTTAATTAACGTTACAGAAATGCAGTCTGAAGAAAAAACAGTGAAATCAGACACAAACCATAGAGATGCTGAATTTGCCAAGTTTCCACAAAAACTGGAAGAGACTTTGAATACCATAGTAAAAACCGAAGGATTTTCTGAATACAAGATATCCAAGACGTGTGTGACTGATCCGGGAGTAAGCTTACAGGCTGACCTATTTATAGTGTGCATACAGGGCACCGTTAATAAAGAACCCAAGGAAATAAACTTGTTTATTAAATACCAAATTCCGAACAGCAATATGACTGCTCAATTGCCTGACGTAATGTACGCAAATGAAATTGAAGCCCATCGTAAACTATTTGTGATATTTAAGGAATTGGAAAAATCAGCAAACTTGCCTATTGACGAAAGGTTCAATGTTGTTAAATATTACGAAACAGGTAATCCTGAGGCGGTGATTATGGACAACTTAAGCCTAAAAGGTTATTTTGTTTACAACAGGTGGAAAATCATTACCCTGGAATACGCTGAGATGGCGTTAAAAGAACTAGCAAAATTCCATTCTATGTCATTCTTATTAGAGAAAACGGATCCTGATGTTTACGTTAATGTTATAAAAAACACTAAAACACCATATGTTTTTGATGAAGACTATAAAAACTACTATAAAAACGTTTTTGATAATATTATTGATGCTCTAGAATGCGATGCCGCGAAGAAAAAAGTTAGTAAGTTTGCTGAAACAGCTTTTGCAGAGTTAATTCGTGTATTTAATGCATCGAAATTACAAACCAATGTTCTGTGCCACGGTGATTACCGAGTCAACAACAATATGATAAAAGAAGAGGTTAGTATAAAATAATCATATGTAATATTTATATTATTATGTATAATAATAACATTCATCAACATACACTTATACTGTGTAAACCAAAAAACCGGTCAAGTGCGAGTCGGTCTCGCGCACGAAGGGTTCCGTACCATTATCTATAAAAACCGCAAAAAAATCACGTTTGTTGTATGGGAGCCCCCCTTAATATTAAATTTCTTTTGATTTTTAGTATTTTTTTATTATAGCGGCAACAGAAATACATCATCTGTGAAAATTTCAACTGTCTAGTTAAATTAATTAATTTATTTATTTATTTAGTAACTTCTTCATTTAAAATTATTATTTTAATTGAAATGTATATAAACTTGTAATTATGTAAAAATAAAATTAATGAAAACTACTTATTGTTTATTTCTAGAACGGAGTTTTGTCAGAAGTGGTCATCTTGGACTATCAATGTACCTACTATGGTAACCCCGTCCATGATATCATATTTTTCCTCATCGCTGCCACAGACAAGAAGTCCAGGAAAAAACACTGGAACCATCTCAAGAATTTCTACTACGATTCCTTAGAAAACTACCTTAAGTTCTTTGGAATTAAGGCGAGCGATGTCTATCCAAGACAAGAATATGAAGATGATTTTAAAAGAAATTTGCATTACGCTATAATGGCTGCTGGTCATCTTTTGCCTATTGTATTATTGCCAGAAGGCAAGACTATTGATACGCATTCGTCTAAAGTATCTGACATAAAACTAACGAATACTGACGAGTATAAGGAGAGAATGAGAGAAATTGTTGAAGATTGCATCGATTGGGGATGCATATGAATGAAAATTTTTCCCTTATTAGGGTGTTTTTTCAGGTTCAAACACTCCTTGAAGGTCTTTTAAGGTAAAGTGTCTGTGTGTACAGTGTTGCAAAGTTAATAAAAAAAGATTTTGTTTTAATTTGTAAACCTTAATAATGTTCATTGACTATTTAGTTGTTACCTATACATTACTTCATAATAATTCATGTTAATTGTTACCATGAAAATAAGGCATATATAAATTTATATCACACAGTTTTCCCATCTCTAATATTACACCAGCAATTATCGGTTTACTTTTATCTGACAGCCCTTAAATTGTTAAACAGAACAGAAGCACATCGCATTGAGTAAAAGCATTTACTTGTTTTATTTTTAAGAATGAGTCTTACAATCAAATAATACTGAAATTTATGATTCTTTTTCATCTTCTTACTGTTCATAAATGTTCTTCGCCAACTGCATGAGTTGTTCTGAGCAGAGCATACTGTCCTGTCCATTATCTGATATTAACGGAGCCACGACTACCAATTAAGTGCCACTTAGTTTGAGCAGCATTAGTCATCTTTATCGTAGAGATGCGTGAAATTGATAAGCACTATCACATAGGTTGTGCACAAGCTTATCATCTCCAATGGGAATGTGATGTGGACCGGCATGATTCTCCAGATCCTGCGAAGCAGAAAACTTACTTGACAACTGGATAACTGGCTCGTGGGCACAACTGAGCCTCGGCATTCCCAAATGGAAAAAGGCTCATCAAAGTAAAGGGCTTAAAAACTGTACACTGATCCATTTTGACAGCTCTTCTACCAATGTGGAGGTTTTTCGGTCACTCCACAGTGCTGCTGCGTCTCGTACATGCTATATGTTTTTAACACTTTTATTATCATTTTTTTAATTGTTTAACTTAATAGCATATTCTATGAAGTTTATTTATTCTATTTAAAATTAACTTACTACTAAAAAACAATTAAATTAAATAAAAAATATCCTTAAGGTCGCCGCCGCCCGTCGAGTGGCAGGGTGCCCAACATGCTGGCACCATTACTTAATTAAATGACTTGAAACGAGGGAGCGAAGTCTTCGGATACAGGTATTTTATACTTAAAAGAAGGCTTCAGCCTACACTATGTAAATGTCTCTGTTAAACAATAAACATTTGTGAATTTTTTGAATTTGAATTTTGCTGCTACTACGACGTGCTTTCCGTTTCAAACCCCATTATAGCTTTCCTACGTGCTTTTGGCACGCGGTGACAGGCCGAACTAACGCTTGATGATGACCAGTGATCGGAGTAGGTAGAGTGATTTGGGGTGAGTGACCTCAAACGTATATATTAATATGGCCATGGACATGCCTCAGAGATTCCGGGCTTTTTAAATAATTAGGGGAGGAAAAAAAACCAGGACCCGAATTCTACTGTACACAAGCATACCACAAGCCTGGCACAAACTTGAATACGTGGCAATTGGTATTCTACTAAAACCGGAATCCAATTCACAAGCGCCAGCGTGACGCCAGCCTACTTCGTATTCTACTATCCAAAACGTACTTACGCTGGCGTCAAACTGGCGCCAGCGTAAGAACGCTTTGGGCAGTAGAACAAAGTACGCTGGCGTCAAACAGTATTCAAGTTTGTGCCAGGCTTGTGGTATGCTTGTGAACAGTAGAATTTGGGCCCTGGTCTTCGATGTGACGTCACCGTTTCTGGTTCGACGAGACAGTGTATCCTAGTGTGAGGCCAGATGTTTGTGCTTGTATGTAAATCTATGTAAATGTTTTACCTGTAGCGAAATCTTCTAAATTCAATGTAGCGAAGAAACAATTCAATCTCGTTGACAGTCGAGTGATCTGTAAGTAGATAGAAATTATCTAGGTCAAAATGTTACAGAATGTTTCAGTGTTTTTGGTAATGAAATTATATGTTTAGGATCAATCGATCTTTGGGAAACACTAGTATGTGTCCCAGCTCTATTGTTAACTTTTCAATATTCTTGTCAATATGGCGTAAAAAAACGCTATTCAATTATATAGAAAATTACTGTTTCTATTAGTTTTATTTGATCCAAAGCATCTAATCTCACCTTAAATAGAGATATCAAGAACAAAGTGGGGTCCATGGCGAGAATAAAATAATAGGTATTTATTTTTTCCACTCTTTGCAGATTTTCATAAAACTCTTCGTTAGAAAGGTGGTATTTTATTATGAGGAACACATGAGAAATGAATTTCACGTCCTTAATTTATATAAAAAACGATACAAATCACGACGAATGTTCCTGCTTTCCTGGCCTCCTGGGGGTCGGCGCGATGGGGAACAGGCAGGGAACAGGGCCAAAATAGTTAAATTTTATTCAGATAATAACCAAGCAAAGTTCCAGTCACGAAGTGTCGATTTTGTATGGAAATCAAGACGTCATCGTCAGATGGCAAGAGGTCTCGGGCTAATAGCAAGACATAAAAAATATATATACAGTAAATAAATTATCATGTTAATTTTTTTAGACTCACCAGTTTCGTAGATCAGCTGATTGAGAAGAAATAATTTTATCTTCTTCACTTCAACGACAGATTGTTCGGCAACTATAAAAGGCAAGAACAGATAACCGCTTATTTGTATTAGATGCATCAACAGAACTACGACATGAGATGGAGATTTCTGAAACAAAATAATAGCCTGTAATATAAAAATAACAAGCCAAAAACTGTTTTTTAGTATTTGTTGTTATAGCGGCAACAGAAATACATCATCTGTGAAAATTTCAATTGTCTAGCTACCACGGTTCATGAGATACAGCCTGACAGACAGAAAGACAGACAGACGGATGGACGGACAGCGAAGTCTCAGTAATAGGGTCCCGTTTGGCACCCTTCGGGTACGGAACCCTAAAAAGGCCTACAACCCGTCGATATAGGAAATAATTCCGAGAGTTTTAAGCATTTGTAGATGTCCTGATCATTCTAGAACTATCATTAAGTATGTTACTTACATTTGCGGCATCATCCAGCAACATTAATATACCATAGGCGTAGAATATCAACCTTGGCAAACTACAGACGACGCTCACAAATAACTAAAAAGAAACAAAGAAAATTTTAACTGTATTCGTATATTTCGTATTTAGGTATTGCACATAACAAAACAAAACAGAGAAGACACAAACTACCTTTTCCACAAAATGTACCTAATGTAGTAACTAGTCTTACAAAACATAACATAACATCACGCTTTTTTACACGCGGGATGGCAGAGGAGATCACTGGAACCACTAGACCACCATCGGGAGTTTACATAGATGCTATAAAGATTTTATAAATCTTATTTTTATGTTTCAGTCCCGAACTTCTAAAAGACTTACCGAAGAGTGCACCTCTTTGTTTATCAGTTCTGCCGTTTCAGCGATCTTCTTATACATATTCAAGAAAACCTTTAATTTATTCCCAAACTGAGTTTTGTTCTGATCACAAAACATGTACAATTTGCCTTTAGATTCCTCCATGCGTAAACGTAGTGTTTTTAATCGGTACCTCACCATGTTGAAAAGTATGCAACGCCAGAACCTATACAAATCTAAGGCTGCCAGCGAACACACATACATTACAAATAAAGGAAAAGTGTTGTAGCAATAACTGCACATGCAATAGAAGATGTTATAAATCACTCTGAACACCAACTGTGACACAGTGATAAGAATTACAACTCGTCGAATTTTTACAAAGTGGCCTTTTGGAACTCGGAGGATTCCATCGATTTCTGTGATGCTTCTAAGGAATTTCCTTGACTCATTACTATTCCAGTACACTATGATAGCAGTTGCATTATATTCGATCAAAGTCCAGTATGTAGTCTCTGGACTATTGCAACACAAGAATGTTGCTAATGTAAAGATACTCATAACTGTAAAACAGTAAACAGCTGAGGTGACTTTCAAATATTTGTTATTAAAATAGTAGTTATAATTGAAACCGAAAATAAAAAGGGACAGCAACATTGGTTTCACTGACGCAATTTGATCACGTGAAGACAAAGAATTTGAAATTATTATTTTGTTTTCAACCATCGCAGATAAGAATTTATGGCTCATTGCAGATATTCGTCACAATCACAACCCCAAAGGTTAGTGGGTATGGCTATAAAATGACGCGTAAGGAAATGTTCGAATTTTTCTTCATAGATACGCACGAAAGGAAGGTGACGAGGTGACTCTTATTATTGTCCACAAAATAGTTTGACGTTACAACATTAACGCAGTGTACAATGTGGTGTTCTGTCATTCCAGAGAATGATTATGTGGTCCGACCGATTTCGGTCACGGCGACCGCTTCAGTTGGTCTGATTCCGACGTCGTCGATCGTGGGCTCGCATGTGGCTTATGTCACAGATTAATAAAGAGTTAGCTCATGTTGCCAATCTTACTTGCGATAATCCTCGCACATTGCGGGCATGTGAGCACACCGTTGGTATAGTTATATTTTTTTCCAGAGTTTACTTTGACTACAGCATCGTACGATTGTCATGCCATGCCTAGGAAATGCCATGCCTGGATTGGATACTGTACATTTATAGAATCATTTATTAAAATTGAGTGAACTTAAATCACTTATTGGGAATGTTACATTTCCTTTGAGACCATTCAACACAACCAACAATATTCATTTGTTGACATTACAATACAAACCGAAAAGCCTACAAAAGCATTCGATAATCTCTCAGTCAGTGAATATAACGAATTCCGACAAAAGAAACAGTTTCAATGGCAAATTGTGATAGTAACCTTTTGATAAATCAGGTTGACGCTGGATATCAAAGCGGATAAAGCGAAGAGTGGACAATAAAATATTGCGTCCTTTTCAATATGTCACTATATTTTCAAAGTGTTATTTTCCCGAAAACCGAATGACGAATTTGTAATTGTATTTTCATCACATCTATTCAAAAAGATCTACTTTAGTCCCGGCAAACAGGGACTAAAGTAGGTCATTTAGTCCCTAGGGACTAAAAGTAGCTTTTTAATTTTGTTGCCAGTACAAAGGAAAAAAAATGCTGTCACTAATCAGTTTCACTACCACTCAGGCTGACAGACCCAATTAAAAGAGAGATCGATTCAAAACGCAGCCAATAAAAAAAAAAGTTTGTACTAAAATGCGTACTCGACACAGATTAGATAATCCGATCGACCGAATCGATTGACACCGATTGGTGACAACAGAGAAACAAGCTTACAGAATTGATATCGAAACACGGACCAAATAATTAAAAAGTTGTGGAAAATTTGTAAACAAAGCGCGCCAAATCTGAATGCTGTAATTATTTCAATATGAGTAAAGAATATCTATGAGTGAAAGTGAGTGTCTAACTCCAGATGATAACAACAAACGCGAATGACAAATACAAGATCTGTTACCAATAAAATCACGAGAAATATAGGTATGTAAAAACTGTAATCCTGAAGAAAAATTCAAGAGGAACAAAGTGTTTATCTGAAAATGCTTTTTGAACCAATTTTCAAGATTTAGCCAATACTAAACAAGCTTTAACTATGTGGAGGACATATTCGTAATTCGTAATTTCTTTATCGTACTAATACAAGAATGACATACAGAAAACTTATAATAGATAACAAGAGATTTCTTCCAACAAACCATTACACACAACGTACAAGCCGAAAGAAGGTTGTTAGGGACATCATTTTGAACAACTTTCACTATGGGACCGACTTGATCAGAGCAACATTATTTTTCACTCCACCATACTGATCAGCGCTAGGCCCGAAATGTACTGAGTTAATAAAAAATAAAGTTGCTCTGATCAAGTCGGTCCCATAGTGAAAGTTGTTCAGAATGTTGTCCCTCTTTCCGCTTGTACACCCCTTTCTGTTACACCCTGTATATGTTATTTTATTGATTACTTACTACTTTTCTCATAGAGGGTGATGAAAAGTAGAGTGTCCACCTCAGGAGTAAAAACTATTTTTGGCTCGAGTGATGTACTTTGAATCCCTCGCTCCCTCAGGATTCTACTTTTGAGTCCCTCGTTACACTCGGGACTCAACTCTAGAATCCCTTGGTCGCTCAGGATTCAAAAAACACTCTCGCCCTAAAAATAGTTCTTTACTCCCTTGGTAAACAATCTTCTTTTTTTGGCGTGTGTTGGGTGGGCCGTTTTATAGAAGTGCCTATGTAGATAATTATGAATAGCAAAATACTTTATTGCACATAAAATTAAATTTCATTTTATTTGAGTGTGTGCAAGGGCCAAACTTACATATATTTTTGGATTAAGATCAAAAACAGTACACGTTTCACAATATTTGTTTACAAATATAATTTCGTGCTAAGTATACAAATAGATATACAAGTTTTCTTACCTTGTTCTTGGTATTCGCTTCACCGGACATCATGTTTACAGGGATCTTTAGTCGAAACTTCCACATACATTATTCACTGGTTGAGTGGTGGACATTGCCTTTGCTGACGTACGTGGCTTTTGCTCGATTTAACCTTTAACCCCAATGGCTTGCATATCCTTTTTTTGTGAAAAGAACTTTATCTTACATACGACAAGATTTAAAAAGAGACATCAAAAGTTGTAGCAATCCCATATTTTGGTTAACGTGCTTTCTTGTAGTTTGGATTTAAACAATATTTTTTTATAATTACAAATCTAAATGCGGTTATCTAAGTACGAAGGTTAATCGCTTCAAGACATTACCGTCAGTAAATTCCATCTCCACAAACCTGATTAAAAAGAAATCAAAGAACGCCAAGTGAAGGAACTAAATAAAGTAACGAAAAACTAGCTAAAAGAAAATAATAATAAATAATAATAATAATTGTGCCTCTGCCACCCCGTGTAGGAAAAGGCGTGACACGATTATACTTGTTTTTTTTTAAATAACGCCATTGAAAATATACAATTTATCTTCATACTTCCTTGAACGAAACACATCATATACCTACCTATACCTATGCAATGGAAAACTGAGAATACCATACAAACGCGAGCTTATCTCTACAGGGTTACTTTTGGAACCCTAGCAACGTAACCAAAAGTAACCCTGTATAAAGAGATTTCTTCCAGAAAACCCAGGATACCGAATGTTCAAAAACAGCATGAATCAAAGTAACAAATAAAGAAAGAAAAACAAGTTTCACACCAGTCCAACCCCCATTCTGCAACTACCCACCGACTAATAAGAAGAAAAAAACTGCGCAGTCACATTTATCAGCTGGTGGGATTAATAAATAAGGTTGGAAAGGAAGGCACCGCGGGCCAATCCTGTCTGTCCCTTATCGACGCTCATCAGGGCAGATTGGCGCTGGCGTTGTGAACTGGTGATATTGTGAGGATTTCGTTGGAGCTGCTGTTACGGTAACTATCACAGTTAACTATGCTAATTTTCTACGTAAGGATATATCCTTCACACCGGTATTATGTAATATGATAAAGGCCGGCAGGGGCACATAACAGTTTGTCCAACTGAGTACATTTTGTCTAACTACGGACGTGGGTCTAAATGTTTTGATTAAAAGAGCAGACCAGGCACATCTCCCGAGATATTTGTACAGACATTTCAAGATTTATTGGCAACTGAGCGAGCTCTCTTCTCTCTTCTCCGCTTTATGCGAAGCTACGCCTTTCACTCGACAATCAGAGCCTCAAGCAGGAATATTTGACAGAAAGTTTTAGACTCCAGATAAAATTAACCTTATGATATTGTACATAGGAGTAATTTCAATTCGAATACTTTTCCGATGCGTAATTTTTCTTACTACCCACACAGTGTACCAAGAAACTTGAGCACACTTCAAAACTCGTAAAGAATACTTTACTTTACTTTTCAAAGATCTTTATTTACTCTTATTAAGAATGGTACATCCCAGTGTAAGTTAATCCTAGGTTATAGCTAGTACATACATGTAAATTAACTATTGTTAACAGGCTGTGGGTGGAGCCTCTTAAAACTTAAAGCATGAATAAATAACACAACATGAGAGGATGACATTAGTGTTACAATTTGCACACTTCGTTTTAGCTGTGGTTTTAGTAACCAATAGGCTCGTGGCCAAGGTAATCCAATAAATCTAGGAACAAGTATTAAGTTGATGCATTATGTACCAAATGGCTTGACATTCTCAGAATTCTATATTTTCAGCAGATATATTTTATAAAGTCAATTTTGTGCAAAAAAAGACAGCATTTGATGGCACTTTTACATGACGTCATTCTGTTGTTATTTCATAGAACTCAGGAACAAAAGTTCCGTTTTGACAGTTCATAAAAAGTATCTATTTTCATTTGACAGGCCACAAGCCTATCATTGCTATGAAAACTGGTAAAGGGTAGCTGCAGCTCCTACGAGATATATTTTTGCCAACATCAATCCTTGTTCAGGCTCATTACTCTTTGCCCTCATTGTCTTTATTTTACTTTGTTTATTGGGCAAAAACCTTTATTCCTATAATTTATTTTGAAACTAGATAAGTTAGTGCAATTTACTGGCAATAGATGACGTTTGTGAGGCATTGCAAATCTTAATTATATATATTAATATTAATTATATAGTATTTTAATTAGCAAAATGGTTTTCCAAGTGTCAGTGAGAAAAATTATGTCCATTAGGTGTTTATCGGCGAACCTACAAGACATTGCAAAGAAATAATTGATTAGATCACTATATTTCCTCTTTGCTTATTCCCATTTAAGAAAAGACATAATTAAAATCCCTTAACACTATTATCAAACCTCCCTTTGATCACCCCTTTTTTTACAAACCCACGATTTGACTTAACCAACCGTTAACCCTTAATTTAAAAAGCTTCTTCAAAGACGGTGCGCGAAAAGGATACAATTAATTCAATTATTAACCTGGCAAGTGCAGACACTTTACTAATTTCTCACCTGAGTTAACCCTTTTGAGGTTATAAGTGGAGTGTAATGTGCACTTAGAGAGGTGCATTTTTAATAAGCCTGGTTAATATTGTAGGTAGTCTTAACAATAAGATAAAATGGGTACTTGAGTTTCTGGTTTTGTCATATTGCAATCTGTAAAATTTAGTTTAAAAACAGTAACGGGGTGGTTTTTCTTATTAAAATAATATAGCACGGGTTTACAATCCGCGCTACACGGCTGTGGAATGAGCTTCCCCGCACCATCAGGGACAGTCCGTCACTAAATATCTTTAAAAACCGACTAAAGAAGCACTATCTTTCACTGTCAATTTAGATATATACTGGTATGTATTAGTGTATTCATACGATATTTATTGTTAAGCTGTATTTATGTTACTGTGTATGTAGTCTATTCCTTAGCAATAGGTTCTTATATGTACCTATGTGTAATAATAATATCTATGTATTATAGTTACTAGAATAGTTTTATTGTACGCGCTATTCTTCCCCTTACCTATCATCTGACATCTCCGTCTTCTACCCAACATGGTTTTCTGGAAGAAATCTCTTATTAGAGGTAAGCTCGCCTTTGTACATATTTTTCTATGTTAAGCTATTTTTACTGTCATGTGAGTACAATATCGCCTTTGTACATATTTTTCTATGTTAAGCTACAATAAAGAAATTACTAATTACTAAAATATATAAGTACTTCTATTTTACATGTTCCTTCTTTTTTCTTCTACAACATACGTAATATTAATGAGAGACCCTAAATTGGTGTTAGTAAATTATAAGATAAGTCGATTGTGAATTTGAATACACAACCAAGTCCCTTAACAATTTGAATTTAAATTGTAATCAAGTGGTTTCCAATTAAAAGCTTCCATCTTGAGTGATGGATTACCGCCATGTTCCTTAAGATTTATCTGATGGATAACCTTCTGATTTTAAAGAGACTGTTGTATCTCGTGATTATCCTGTGTTGCGTAACTAGCAAGGATGTTTAGAAATGTACACATTAGAAACAGAAGAGTTTCTACTTAGGTAGTCCATGGAATTGGTATTTTTACCTTACATCAAAAGAGGTAGTTATGATTTTTTTATGAGTTGGTACTTTGGTAGTGATGAAATGGGTACTGACTGACAAATCCAAGTTTTCCCCCTCGAAAGCCCTTCGCTACGGATCACAGTTAAATACTTAAAAGTTTTTAAAATTTAGGATCTTTTTTCGGTTATCATGTTTTACCAACTCATGAAAAAAAAAAACAGATCTACCTAATTTGATGTAAGGCACCAGTACTTGCTTGGTACGAATTCCATGGACTATTAGTAGGAACAGTGGTCAACTTTTTATTAAAAATATTTTTTTTTAATTTAATTTCGTCGTTGAGAATGATAATGATCCAAAACGATGAAGTTCATATCGCCACTAAATGCTATTAAAAGGAAGAACTGATTTAATAAATTTAAATAACAAAACCACCTCATAAAAAAACCTTTAATGAAATCCCAACAATGACAACGACGAAAACTTTCCTCTTTCCATTCAAAACGGTCGGAAAAGGCAAGTTTTTACGACTTCATAAAGCAGCGAAACCAGTTTTTCATTTACACTGGTTTTAGTGGTGCTAAAATATAATTAAAATATTTTATACGGGCTGAGATACCCTTGGTTTACGGTTTGTGTGAGCTGCAGTTAAAGGAATGCACTCGGGTTGGGGACATAACGGGTTAACAAATCATGCCATATCCAAAGGCCAACTTATGATCACTTTAACGGGTTATGTTTGTGTAATATATTTATCGTTAATTTGTATTTGTAGTCATTGATCATTTGTTGTCACCCGCACTAAGCCAGCGTGGTGGAATATGGCTTAATCTTACTCGCATCTGGGTAAGGCCCCTAGATTGGGACCTTATTGGACTGCATTTGGTTTTAGTTTTGTTTTGCTGTTGTCATTTATCGACCTCATGAATTCATAATTTCATATAGAAGTTGGCAAACAGCTTTCAAAACAAATGTGAAAGCTATCGAATTTCTCAGATTCAGTAAAGCGTCGGGTTAACTGAGTTTGTGTCCAAGTGCAACACTAACCTTAGCCAACCATAATCAAAAATGCGCAGCACTCCTAGATTAACAATTCTGAAGCAAGCATTATATTTAGCAGCGCTAGTGCCACTGGCTCGTAAACCGGGAGAATGTCCACTGCTATGTAAAGAAATAAAAGTTTTTGAATAAACAACGAAAATGGCGGATGACGTAGGGTTTTGTTACCTTTTAAAAAGTTCGCAGACTGGTAACGAGCTTATTAATATTCTATGACAGTTTTATAGATGATACAACAACATCTAGGAGGTCAATGGGCAGGAGGAAATATTTCCTCGTAGCTTTTGCCCGCGTGTTCGTCAGCGTTACTACTTTTTAACCACATTTTTAAGGTTGCGATCTTGCGATTTCCTTACAGACAAATGTGTATAAACGGCCGTGTCTTAAGTTTGAGTTGACTTATATGATGATCGGTGAATGGGTGAGTGAGTGAATGAATGACAAAATTAAGGTACTTTGGCATGCTGTAGTTTCAATACTACTGGTTCAAATAAATAAAATTTTGGGATGAGTCTAAATACGTGGTGTTTTCTCAGTCGCAGAAAATTCAGGATTCCATCTTTATCGACAACAAAATTAGAGGGGGGTAGAATATGCGATTTTTGCGAAGGAATTTAAGGGATTGCTGACATAAGCTTAGGTCGTCAAAATCACCGTCGTGTTACTAAAGAATGTAAGTAGATACACGGTTCTGTTGCTTCCGAATAAAACATTATTTTTTGCGAATACATTGCTCAAAATTAAATAAAGTGTCACTCAAAACTGACGCTAAAGTGAGAGCCGTAATGTGTTGCGCGAGAAGTGTCCTGTGCAACTTGTATCAGCATGATTTTGAATGTCTCTCCATTGGAAATTTTAAATACGACAACTACGGTAGCAGAGTAATCGAATATCAACAACAATATCAAAAAAGACTGTATACCATTTTGAATATGATTTCCAGGTATCTTCAGCCGACATGTATTGAAACTTGGGGTAATCATTCACTTACTTAGAGACGGTTTCTTTGCTTTAACTTAGTTTACTCTATACTCTTTTTTTATTAAAAAAGAAAATTTACACATACTAATGGAATAAACATGTATAAAGGCGAGCTTATCTGAAATAAGATGCTTGTTTCAACAAACCTAAATACTGTTAGGTAACATTAAAAGGACGATAGGTTTTCCACTAACCAACCCTTTTTTAGGTAAAAAATTATAATTAAAAGGTGAACATGTCTTCAAATCTAGTAAAACTGCAGTTGCTAAAGCAGCTTAAAGCGTTACAACTCAAACAGGATACAAGGCGAGGCTCATTGCATTCATCAAGATGTCATGTCTGATGATCCTACAAAATATGCGCGTGGGAAATAGGGTGCAACTTTGGACTTAGATATGCTACTATTTTTGGTAGGTAAAAAGCAGCTTTTTGGTTTGCTTGTATTGTCATAAAATTTGACTCTGATTTGTGCCTAGAAGAACTAATGTTTGACATTTTTGAGCTTTTGCAAGGACGGTGTACGCAGTTCTTAACCTTTAGTTATTTATATACCGGAGCATATATTTCTTCTGGCCTCATACTTGCATATGCAGAGTCATTGGAATCACAAAACACAAGATATTATTTATACCCTTTGAAAGTTTTCATCCTCAACCGCTACCCCATAGAGATCATAATATCTATCTGACTTCTACTCGTATCAGTCATATAAACGAGTAAGTGACACTACACTCCATCCAATAAACTACCAAACGAACATCCCCACTCAAGCCTTAACGCGCTCACTGCGGGAGTTATTCTCAAACTCCCGAGATTGCGCGTTACGGCCTCCGGTAATTGTGTCGGATGCGAATCGTAAAAGTTTACGAACTATAGTGCGACAAGTTTAGAAAGGCTTTTGACGTCGTATAAGTTGTGTGGAGTGAGGTGTCTTGGTAAATTTGTAGGAGTATCGCCCTCGCGACCTATCGGCGACAATCAGGAGAGACAGAATAGAGTATGCGAAGTTCAGAGTATAACTAGCTTTTCATTTTATATTTCTTATGTTTTTACTGCTAATTTTACTATCCTGTCAAAATAAACTGTAGTCTACTGCAAGGGAAGAGATACAGCTGGTGAATTTTATCAACATTCGAGATTTTCCACATATGCTTCATTAATCTAAAACATACATACAAACATAATATGTATTTTTAAGCCAGGGTAGACAGAGAGTAAAGACCTCTACTTGCTACGATCCTGGCATACATATCTCGCTTCGTCGCATTCGTCGTGGCAGAGGCACAAAATGGCAGCCATTTAAGACACAAACATCACTCCATACAGTAATTATTGGTAGGTATATATCTCTATATTTCCACCATTCTACACCCTCAAGGGTGAAGCAGATTTCAATAAGAGGTATCAGCTCGTCACACTGATTGCTACTCTCAGACGTTCGACATATAGTAGTCGTAAAGTGTGACATTCATGTCTGTACGCACCGCTATCTATTGTATTTGCTTATTGAATTCCCAAAGGATAATAACTAGGCGGTGATCGGACGATAGCAGTATTGAGTTTGGATGATGTCGCATAAATTTAGTTTTATGTTCATTTTGGTGTTATCCTAAGTGTTTAGATTTTTCTGTTATTTGCGGACGTATAAATATTATACATATTTATACACCTATTGGTGTAACATAACATAATTTACATGTGAACTTAGTAAAATACTTAAATTTATATCTTCCAATGGCACTTAACCTACGGGATAAAAGCAAGTCATTTTAGCAATATATCGTTAGATTGGCAAAATTTCTCACAAACTGTAGGTGTAGTATTTGTGACATTTTGTGCTAATGTACAAAGAAATATATTATTATGTAACCTATCCAATAATTGCAGACAACATACACAAAATCGTGTAAACTTTAAATTGATAATAATATATCCTAAACAAAGTCTTCTTCCTATATGATTTACCACAGCCGTCGAAAGTAGAGAAGAGGTAAAAAATTACGTGTTCTACTTGTGTCTATTTGACAATCAATCAATTAATCATCCTCAGCCCACATCGACCCACTGCTGGGCACAGGCCTCTTCTCTATAGCGCCAAACTTCCCGGTCCTGTGCCAATCGCACCCAGTGGGAGCCCGACGACTTGATAATACCTTCAGAAATAAAGAACTATGACTTTATAAAATCCATGCGTGGTAGCCACAAAAGGGCCGGTTTATTTCCACAAATAGCTTTAAAATTATCCTCCTTGGCTCACAAAAATACGGTCATTGTTTAAAAAGTCAGAACGTACATACTTTTCCCGAACAAAGGCAGTAAAAGCGGTTTATGGTCTTGTTATTGCCGAAACGATGGACATACGTTTCGGCGTAAGTTATAAGATGTTGGAAGAATCAAACAGACAAGGTATACATAGTTAGTTCATAAGTAAATGTTGGAAGAACATTTTGACCAACAGCCCAAATGTTCCATCATTTTCTTAATTTTTTTGTAAACTAACGAAGTTTCTATACGGATGCGAAAAGTCAGCGGCGCGGCGGCGGCGGCGTGGACTTTTGATAAAGATAAAGATAAAGATTTTTTATTTGCTAAGATAAGGGCAGGCAGTCGATGGTCAATTGATAAATAACAATTAATTATCAGCTATTAATTTTAGCATGCAAATATTAAATAGTCCACATAACACCGAGAAAGATAAATCTTAATGTAACTAATACTTATAATTATTTTACGTACAAATTTAATATGTACCGTCAGAATTAGGTACATATTTGCGTTAGACGCACAAATCTCTTAAGTTCCCCTTTAAAGAACCGCTGTAAGTTTATACCAAACTCCAAACACAATTCTCTTAAAACAGATTTTTACTCACCCTATGAAAATCGCAGTCCGTTCTCCCTGTGAATTTTAATATATCTCGAATCGTAGGTTTATTAGCGTTCGAAGAAAAGGAGAATTTATTAGAGTGAGAGAAATCTCTACTTTTCCTTGAGTTTTACACGAACTATTGTAGTAAAGCTGTCGGTAATTCTCGAAAATAGAGATTTTTATACGAAAATTTCCATGCACTGTGGAGATTTATACCCGAGCTAAGTGTAAAGTCTAAGTTAACACGACAGAGACCTAACTCAAATAAAATAGTTTTTATTTTTTTAAATGTGGGACCTGAGCAGCCTGGAATTATGGAGACAAAATTGGAATCTTGTAGATATACTTTGCTAAAGTGATTGATCGTCTGGTTAAATAAAAATATATTTTCTTTTGACATCATATAAAAACTATTTACCTTCTAGTATAGTTAAGCTAGTATGAAAGATGTAAAGCAATTATACATATACACGCTCAGAAATTGCTTATACTAGCGTCGTCGTAACAAACCTATACAAACCAACAAGAACCGAAAACGGGTCCACCACAGCTTGTGGCTTGACGCTAAATGTTGGTCGGGTTATGAATAAGTTTAATTGGTGAATAATAAGAACTGGTAAATGTGCAAAGGGCTATATTATTTTTGAAGTAAAACTTCTTGGGGCACGGGGGTAAAATTTATTTAACCTCTCAACTGTGGGTTATTCATATATTTGCTTTTCAATTGCTACTAGCCGGGTGCTATCACGAGTGGCTAAGAAATGTAACGGAAATTGGAATCGGTGACGTCAGGGTCGGCTGAAGACTTTTAAAACCGCAACTATTTTCAATACGGTTTTTAACTAATCAGATAAGATAATAATACATTCGTACAATAAAGAATGTTAATTAGTGAGAGAAAAACCTGATGAAACGTTAACAAATAAAAATTATTTTAAGCATTCTTCCACGAGTTCTTGATTTCCGGTATGGCCAAGATGGCGCCGCCGCCGCCGCCGCCGCTGGCTGGGACTTCAAACAAAACCAACTAGCATGACTCAAACTACTTCGTTCAACCTCTTTGTTGGAACCGGAACTTATGTTTGACAGCTGTGCGATGCGATCCATACAGTTTGTAAGAAAAGAGTTTCATCAATGTCACACGGGTCGATATGGATTTCTAAAACAAGCAAAGCAATGCATACATTTGAGCGAGACGGCTTAAAGACGTGACGTCAGATGGTATATAATCTGAGCGAGATGCAAATAGTAGTATGACACTATATGAGTTAAGTGTATCACCACGAGCGCGACAAATTGTAGACTAGTGGCTCTGTAAGCTGTAGACCTCGCGAGTATGTCGGTGGGAAAGCTGAACTGCTAACACACATAAAAAAATAACCCAAATAATTTTCTTTCAATACTTAACACATACAAACTTATGAATGTGCCTGGTTACGTACATGCAGTATGAAAGTAGCCGCACCAATTACTTTGTAAACTACATTTCGCGATCTTTAATACAACCTATTGACTTTTTACTAAAATTATATAGTCTGTTTCACTCTCATGGTCTTTACGAATCCAACGACACCTCATTTGTTAATATCCATCGAGCCGTTTGGGTTGTAGCGATTTTTTTACATTTTAAAACCCCATATCTCCGCCATTTTGAAAAAAAATCTAAAAACTGGCTCGAGTAAAATTTTTTTATTTATTTTTCCAACCTGCTCACAAAATTTCACGAGAATCGGTTCATAAATGCGACCTGTAGAGGAGAACAACCGGACATACGAAAGCATTTTTGCCCAAACCTGAAACAGAGACGCTTCGCTCGCTCGGTCAATAAGGAATGGTGGGAAATAAATGACATGACGTATTAAAAGTAAGTACAAGTATAAAATAATTTCAAATAATCGGACGTCTGAAACTTAAAAGTAACTTGAAGCAGAGATTGGATCTCAAAATTGGAAATTTAAATCTCTTTTAGTATAGGTAGGTATAGGTATATAGTATAGGTACCACTTAATGATCTAGCTACAGAAGTTTTACTTCTAACACGTGTACGGTGCTACACGCGTATTTTTTTTATTCTTATCTATGCACTATTTAAATATATTATTATTATTATATATTTGTAAATATACATTATACATACATAACATATAATCTACTACATATACGCCTTATTTATAATCAAACTGTTAACTTGAATGTTCTTAGGCTACTTAATTTATACACTCATAAATAGTGTCTGAAGGGAGAGGCAAATGGTTAAGGACACAGGTTTATTAAACTTAGTTAAAGGTGTATCTTTCATCTGTATATTACTTTGGTGAATAAATTTCATTTTTATTTTTATTTAAATAACAGGCCAAGTGCGAGTTACTTTGGTAAATAAATTTCATTTTTATTTTTATTTAAATAACAGGCCAAGTGCGAGTCGGACTCGCGCACGAAGGACCCGCTGACGGATCGACGGACGGACGGACGGACTGACGGACGGACAGCGAAGTCTCAGTAATAGGGTTCCGTTTGCACCCTTCGGGTACGGAAGCCTAGAAAACAGTCCCTTAAGCCCTAAATATCAAAATTGCAAATGCCACTAATTAATCCTAACCCGTTCACGAGTAGTTTAACCCTCCGTCACTCAACTCAGCTAAAGTACGAAAAGGATTAAAACTTGCAGCCTCATTAACTAGGAATCTACATAAAAATGCACGGGTCATTGCGACCCCGTTTTCCTTAATGAACTTTGCAAAATTTTCTATTAAAAACAATATCGAATTTTCTTTCGGAAATACAGCGGTAAAACGTTATTACAAAAAATAGTAAACGCAGTTTAACCTCAAAACAAACGTCAAATTCCATACAATTTCGTTTTTAAACAGTCGTTGAACAGGAGTTTATTTTTTTGTAATAACACCCTTTTGTTTTAACACACAGTCAAAGGGTTCACTGAATATAAATAAAGATATAATTTAAAAAATAACTTGAGAAAAAGTAAAGTATGAGACCAAAAGAAAAAAAACTAGAATATTATAAGAAATGATGATGTCTTTAAGGATATTTCAAGAAAAATCGTGTGAAACTATGGCATTTAAAATCACAATCTAAAAACTTTGTAACTCCTGTCAGTTTCTAAAATGGCTAATTCATAAATAACAAGACTTTTTGCCACCATTTTCATAATCCCTCAGGTAGTGACAATCACATTCTTCAACAGAAATTGAGGTGCGGGACATTCCATTAGCATGCATATAGCCTCGTAAAATATGTTGCACTGTACTTACTAGTACACGGAAACTAGGGTATTCTTGCGTGGTTGTATAAGTTGGAGAGTTAAGGCTTGTCTATCGGTAAAATTAACAACTGTTTTGGTGGTAGTTGAAATTAGAACACAACCACAATATTAGAATAAGTTCACAACAGCTCAGACTGCAACATGAATACACTTTGACATGTTCTGCCGCAGAAACTGATACGTCAATATAATATCTATGTGTACAATTTTGTGTTTTCTGGTTAATTATAATAGCACGACCTTGTAATTTCTGTTATTTAAAAAAACATGGCCTCTCGGACGTCGAACTCTTACACGAAGGGTACCACTGTACAAAAAAACGTACAATACACATTCTGATAAAGAAAAATTTTACGGCTCGTGAGGAAGCACGTTGTTGAAGTACGGACGAACGGCGGCGGAGGCTTAGAAATAGTGTCTCCTTCGTGTACGGAACCCAATAAACCACTTATTATTTGTATAATTATAAAACACTCAATTTTATGATATTTTCAATAAAGATAAAGATAAAGATTCTTTATTTGCCAAGATAAGGGTAGGCAGTCGATGGTCAATTGATACATAAGAACTCCTTATCAGCTATTAATTTTAGCATGCAAATATTCAATAATCCACATAACACCGAAAAAGATAAATCTTGTTGTAACAATAGCTAACTAGACGGAAAGTTATCAGTATATTAACTCCTTCTCTGCCTCGCCCATCAAGCTAAAGCAAACTTATTACAACAGCAGTGTAATGGCTGAGCGTGCAATAAAACGTCACGTATTTTTGCATTTCTGGACGTCAGAATGTCGGAACCATTTATTTGGGTGCGGTCCGAAAGGCGTGTGTTGATGTTATCAGCATGTGACTTGTGGATATGATTCGTGTTCGCTAATTGGTATTAGTTTCAGTATTATTCCTCGAGGTATCATTCATTTTCATATTCTTTATTGCACAGAACAATTTAAATACATCGCAAATAACTGTCATCTTAAATCAGCACATTAAGTCATTTAATTAAGGCGCAATCTTTCAAGACCCAGATAAACTTTCAGATAACTTTATTTGACATTTCAAGTGCCTCTGAAATGTCCTATTCCTCAAAACCCTTAGTTGCAAATAAATGGTTGCACGAAACTATTTTAAAATTTAAGGTTGTCACCTTACTGATTTTAGGTCAAGATTTCATAGGATTGGCATTTGTTTCTGATGCTAAGGATATGGCAAAATTTTATGTTTTTTACGTGTAACTCAGCGTTAGACAGAAAGATAAACGCTAGCTGAAGACGACCCCAATATAATCAAAATGCAAAGGCATTTTTTGCTATAAAGTACTGCGATTGTATAGTTCGGGTGGTAACTATTTGCTTCATGGTAAATAAGGCCAATGGTTTACAATAAGTGTTATTATATCCCTAGAGGAATAGTTTCCAATTTAAAAATGGTAACCGTGATGAAAGGAGCTAGCCCATCGCAATAAGAAACCTAGGTATAAACGCAAACTTACGTCATGAAACAGGCATAATTCACTTGATGTTAGCTCAGGTACTTTGAACTGCTTTTATTTGGCAGTAACCAACAGGGAGATTGGGCCACACACAAGTAAAGCGATTTCAGTTATTGAAAGTGTCAAGTCGCATTCACCTATTTCATTCAGGTCTTTTCCCATTACTGGAAGCTGGATTAGATAGATTTTTCCATTGGGATATTTCCTCATTTCTTATATTTTATTGTTACATCGAGTAACAAACAAGTAGAGTTATTTAACCTTCTCGCTCGCACGTCTATTGTTGGTATTGTTACTTTTGCCCACCTGCGTGTGTCTTAAAGCGAGCGAACCGATTAAGGGTCATTGGAGACAATATTCGTAGCTAAACTCGTGATTTTTATTCCATCCACATACACAATTCTGAAAAATAATGGTAGCAATTCGATCCGAGCCACTCTATTTAACTTCCGTCCGCATATTTATTGGCTGATCTTTCCGATTTGTTTTATCGTATCAGCCAATTATCTTTACAAAATTACCTATATGTAACGGTATGTTTTTAATGTGGTTATGTTTTCAATTCATGTTGTACCGTAAAATGAAAGTGAATAGAGATAAAGGGTGGAAAGGGATATTGCTCATAAAGAAGAGAGTGTAAAATTCATACCTTTCCGCCCCTTGGTCACTGAGACACAAATACAACGTTATTCCCTTAACAATAAATAACAAATTATTGTTTTTCCGCTAATTCCGGAGCTCCAAATCCCGTGTCACTAAACTGTCTGGTCACTTCGTACCTCTTAATTTAACTGTGACATCCACAATTGGGTCAGGCAGTCATATCCTGAAGTGCCATAATTCGCCTCCCACGTCCCTTCGCGAAAGATGCTAGGAATGGATAGAAGGACCATAAATGTTCCAGTATGTTCCTATTGAAAATTAAGCAAAACTCAAGCTGGCTTTACAAAGTCGAAAAAAGCAGAGAGCAGCGTGATAACTTCTAAAGGTTGGGTTGACCACTCGATGGGTCATTGATACACGAATCTTAATTTAGAAAAATTCTAGTGTTCCCTCTATCTTTTCCAAACTCCTTACAATCTCATAACCACGTACAACTCCTGCGTCCACACGCATCTTTATTCTCACGTAACACCCCAAACCAACCAGTTCCTTTAACTCTTCAACCATGGAGGTGGCAATACTTATACCAATACTCCTTCTAGCTACCCAAACCTCAGCTCTCACTTCTGATGACGGAAGATGCAACAGATTTCAAGCTGATTTCAATGTGACCAAAGTGTCTGGTACTTGGCACGTGGTGGCAGTTATTCCTGAGTATATGTACCCAAAGGATAAAGATGTGCCGTGTTACAAAGTGGAGTTCAGTGAAACCGACGTTGTAGGTTGTTTTGTTACAAGTTTGTTTGGAACGGCGAACGGAACGGAACGATGATCGAGTGTAGAGTCGATTTTTGCATGTGCTTTTATTTTTGAAGTGAAACTTTCTTTATAGAGAGGTTTCACAGTTGACATTTTAAACTGTCAAATTGCTATCGTGTAATAAGTTCTGCATTGTATGTAGAAGAAAAGTACTTTAATAATAATTTAACTCTCTCTCCTCAAATCGTTGTTTGCATATCAAATCAAATACAATGTATTCGTAGTTCAGCAATTTTAATCTTAAAATATTAATGTATTCACAAAATAAAAGACCAGTTTTGACAATTCATGCCCACGAAGTTTTAACCCCTAACGCGTAGGATAGAAGCGGTTTTTAGGTGCAACTTGTACGCTTTGCTTGTACGAAACAGTTGGTTTTTATTACCTACGCATTAGGGGTCAAACGTCATGGGCGTGAACTGCCAAAACGGGCCTTTTATTTTGTGAAGACTGTAGTTTCCATTTCTTTGAGTTGCAGGCTGGACTAAAATGGCTCGTAAACCAGACGATCGACGCAAAACTCCAACCAGACTTCTTGGATAGTATCGGAGGTCTGACCATACGTCAAAGATACCATTCTAAAGTACCCTTCGATGTGTGGTCGAGGGCTATTGAGGGAACCAGAGGATGCTTTGAGCAGGTCCTGTCATTGAATAATTCTATGCAGCAGGAAATAAGTGAGTTAACTGCATTATTATTTCAGAAAACCTTCTATTTAAAACATTTCGTCAAAGAATATTTGTTGTTCGTAATTTAATTCTCGATTGATAAACATCTTTAGAGGTTGAAACCTCTAAAACTAAATTATCACATTGTATTTGTTTGTGCTTTTTTTTCAAGTTTTTATTTTTTATTTTTAACTTTTAACGTCTTAGTACCTAAACTTATATTTGTATGTCGGTGGACATCTGTTATTGGCCTGCTTCACTGTACTGTTTCGTATGTTATATTTATACTGTAATGTGCTGTTGATGTCCCAAATAAAAATAAATAAATAAATAAATAATTTGTTTTAAAGGTGTACACGAAAAAGGCATACATAAGAAATTCTTCGTGATATTCGTTAGTATGGAAAACTGACGGTCTTCTTTTAGAGTAATAGTAGTATACTCGTTGAGAGAATGCGATCCTGACACATGTCTATGTCCCTGTCTGTCCCGCGCTACTTTTCACTCTATCTCACTCCCACCAAGGGGATTGCAGCCCAAACTGGCATGTGTCAGGATCGCATTCTCTCGGCGGCCAGAGTATAGTTAGTATTTTTTGCAACTTTCAAGTATCCCAGGCTCCATACAAAAATGTTTTTAGCGATTCATTTTCGGATCTGATCCGCAAAATTGCATTGAACGTCATATAAAACAAGTTTATGAGGTAAAATAAAGATTATTAAGGAGTATTGGAATGAAATGAATCGTATTGAATGGTTCCCATGAATCCTAAACTGAATCGGCATAAGACGTGAAAATCCATGGTTGACGCCTCAAATGACCGGAGGAGGTACGAACCTACTTTGGGCAGCAAAAACTACTAGTATAGTCTCGTCCGTGTAAGCAGTTACATTATTATTCACTTTAACCCTGAGTTTCACGAAACTGTTTTGAAATTAAAGTTGTCACTTAACTTAACTAATTTAATCGCGAGAATCTCATAGGATAGTCATTTGTTTCATTTGCTAAGCATTTGCTTAAATTAAAAGTTTGTTTCGTGAAACTCAGTATGAGTCTACTAATAATTGAAACAAAAAGTAAACTTTAGAAAAAACCGACTTCCACAAACCCTATTTGA
This sequence comes from Argyresthia albistria, assembly GCA_963457715.1. NCBI lineage: Eukaryota > Metazoa > Arthropoda > Insecta > Lepidoptera > Argyresthiidae > Argyresthia > Argyresthia albistria. Next base: position 2,597,371 of record OY735270.1, on the reverse strand, counting down.
TTAGATTGAGTTTAATACAAACTCCTTATCCCCTTATCCCCCCCCCCCCCCCTTGGGGAATTAATTTTGTCAAATCCCATATCAGTGCTACCCCACGCTACTAAGGAACCCCTGTACAAAGTTTCATGGCTCTAGGTTTAGGCTATGCGTTGCCTGCCCGTCAGCCACGCATTGTATTTGTACCTAGTATTGAGCAGATCTGGTGGCCATATTTGGTCTTCATCAGCAGTTCTGCATCACAATATTATGCGTACCATTGCACGAGTTATTATGAAAAACACAAAAATCACTACAGGTCTGCCTATAATATTTGAAGAGTTCCCTCGATTTCTCCAGGATCCCATCATCAGATCCTGACTTGATGTCAATGGGACCAATGGGAAGGTAAACCCTTTCAAACAAAAAAATTATTTTCCAAATCGGTCCATCCGTTTAGGCGCTATCGGGGCACATACATAAAAAATAATAAAAAAAAACATCCGGACGATTTGTAAACCTCCTTTGGGAAGTCGGTTAAAGTACCAAACCAATTGCCCAACGTGGCCACATGGCGCTGTAACTGTATTACCTGGGCCAGCCTACATACTTTCAACTACACAGGGTGACATTTAATTAGCTGACCATATTTTGGGGAATGATAGTACCCATTATTGTGAAGAACTTTCCCCATGGAACATATGGTCGCAAACGAAAAAAAATTTTGGGTCTCCCATAGTAACTTGAAATCAGCTGATCGGCTGACGAATTTTTTTTTTCATTTGCGACTATATGTTTCTTGGGGAAAGTTGTTCATAATGATGGGTACTATCATTCCCCAAAATATGGTCAGCTAATAAAATGTCAACCTGTATTCTTGGCCTAATTATACGTTGTCAGATTAAAAGCCCGTATTTGTTTCCAGACAAAGCCGTTCCACAGGATGCGAAGATGCAGCTGCATCTAGTGAAGACTTACGAAGGTGACTACATGCTGCTCCAACTGTTGTGGGGGAAAAGGCTGAGCGCCGTCATATACAGCAGAACTGAGGTAATTTAATAGGGTTCCGTACCCGGAGGGTGCCAAACGGGACCCTATTACTAAGGCTCCGTCCGTCAGTCTGTCTGTCCGTCATCGGGTTTTACAACAAGAACCGTAATAGCTAGAGAGTTGAAATATTTTACAGAATGTGTATAGCCGAAACAACAACAAATACGTATTTTACGTATTTACGTAGTAACGTTAATTATGTATAGGTATATGTAGTTAGGTATAATTATTTGCATATTTGTGTATTTATTTAGTAATTTGGTATACTAATTTATATTATGTTTGAAGTATATTTATTTAGTCATTTATTGTGCACTGACCCTCTCTTTATCTGTTTTTTTCCCTGTCATGCCTAGGTTTGCTGGAAGAAATCTCTTTTTAGAGATAAGCTCGCCTTTGTACATATCTTTTTGTAAATGTTACGTGTTTTTTATGTTTTTGTGCAATAAAGTAAATTAATGAAATACTGAAATACACGAAAAAAGGGTGTTTAGGATTAAATAATAATAATATTGGGTATGAGCCTATTTGCAGAGTTAAGATTTAGAGAAACGACGGTTTAGTAGTTTAACTCAATTCCTTATATTGACGGGAATTTACGCACTTGGAAGGCTATACGACTATGTCCTTCGAAATAATAATGAATTGAGTCAATTTCAATACAACCTGACATTTTTTAATAGCAAGAGACAACTGACGACGAGATTGAAGGTATTGCCGTTTTAGGCGCAGACGACGATGGTGCGGAAGTCTTCGTGTGCGAGTCCGACCCGCACTTGACCAATTTTATTGATATTCTATTATACCTTATTTAGCATTAGCGTCTCAGAGGGAATGTATAAACTTTTTGGCACTGAATTATGAATAAGAGATACCTACATGCGTGTATCGTAAATCGTACTGAGGGCCCGTACGCACAGCGATTTTTTTCCGCGCGAATCAAAAATTCGCGGAAAAAAAACTCTAAATTGTATGCAGAAATCTGCGGAAAATTAAACCTTAGGGCCCGTTAGCACAGCGATTTTTCTCGCGCGATTTTTTCCGCGCGATTTTTTCCGCGAGTGGCCGCACTGGCGATTTGTTTCCGCAGATTTCTGCATACAATTTAGCTTTTCCGCGATTTTTTGATTCGCGCAAAAAAAACAACAAGTTTTATCGCAGTAACAGATGGGTGAAGATCTTCGGATCTTAGGCGCAATGCGCTAGTTCTTAGCTGTTCTTAAACAATCGATTCAGTTGGTCAGATTATTTTTCGATTACAACAGAACTATCGAAACAATGTTCAATTTAAATATTTAATTTCATTTGCACTTTTTGTACACAGTTTATTGAACACGTAACATTGAAAAAAACATATGCACAAAGGCGAACTTATGTTTAATTTATATTTTATACTTACAGTATGCGAATACGGATAACCTACGGTTGGTGCGAGACTTAGTTGAAGAACTCCGAGGCAAGCAGTGGGAAATGAGAGTGTGTGATTTTCCTTTGACTTTTAATTATTTTTAACTTTTTAATTGCCTACTCTTGAAGTGATTTTTAATAATATGAAATTAAAACTCGTATACCCATACCATACCATATTTTGTTTTATTTGAGAAACGTTGCTGAGATGCCCAAAATGCTTGTAGGTTTTAGAATATGTATACATATAGTTATTGATACTAGCGCTACACCATATAGTTAGGCTATTTTAATAGAGAACATTTAATATTATTTAGAGGCTCTAAAACATAACGTGCACAACATTTAAACGTCTTTTTATATATTTTTTTATATAATTTTATTAAAGGTAATGATTTTCAACAAATATTACGATTTAAAGTAACCATAAATTCCCGTCAAAGGCAAATATTTCCTGCTTTCCACACAAAACCTTAACAAAACTGACAGACCATCAAAGCTTCACTTATTATTATTAATCTACCGCCATCTCGTTAATTTACAAGCTTTTAGAAAAACATACCTTTGAATCTTTAGAGACTTCATCCGACTGATCATTTTGAAGTCGACAAAAGACTGTCCCAGAGGTATGGAGATATTCGAGAGTTTACCCGTAATTGTTTATGCAGACGCACTTCAAACGAGCTGGGGTAGGGTGACTGTGGTTTTAGAAAATGGTGGGAAATCGTAGTAGAAAGTAAAGGATGTTTAGAATGGAACACTATCGCAAGGGGACATACAGAGGTAAATACATTTTAGAGGCAAATAGTTCAATTTTGTAAGAAGAAATTAATACTCTCTCAATACTCTTCTTACCATGACTATCAAGTCCTGTGGCGTATTGATTATACTGGCTATTATGTGGCGAGTTGATTATTTTTGTATCATTTCACTTTTTTGTGTAAACCTATAAAACATAATGTCCATCAATAGAAAATTGAATTACAAACAACAAAATTAAATGTTCTTTGACAAAATGTCGTAAATAATAGGTTTTCTGAGATAATCCAAGTTGAATATGTAAATAAACGACTGAATTACATATTCAAACTGAATTATCTCAGAAAAGCTACTGTTTACGACAGTTTGACAGAAAATATTTGTTGTTTGAAATTAAATTCTTGATCAATGGTCAATGTAAATAAATCGGTGTACACAAAACATGCGACATTTTAGGGAAATTTAACTAGAGGCAACCCAGAAAGGTTCGAAAAACATTTGCAAGTCCTAATATTTCCCGTTCCCGTGGCCACACTATCCGCGCTCCATTGATCTCGCCGCCAAAGAGGCCGTTCGCGAAAAGCCATCCGCCGGAGACGCGTTTCCGCCTCATGCACCTTTAATGAAGTAAAAAACACTGCGTGAGTAATAATAATAACAGCCATTGTTTTTTATGACGCAAAAAACGCGGCGGGGTCGTTGTTTTAAGTTTGGGAAACGCTGGATTCTTAGTGCTTTGGTGGTTGGTTAATGGGGAGTAGGTAGCTTTTTCAAAATGACTCTTGACTTTTCTGTACATTCTTTGTGAAATGCAACTGGAAAAATGGCAGCATATTCTCAAAAGCCAGTTTTGTAAAGAGATAAACACAGAACTCTCATTTTCCTCAGTCATTTGGCTTCTCTGTTACATTCCGTGGCTTCCGTGAACATTTTGGAAGTTATTACGATGGGTGAATGTATGTAATTTTCTTCTTTACCTCAGCCAAGTCAACAAACACAAAATTCTAGGAGCCTAGTCGTAATCTTAATTACATCGTCGTCCATTATTGTAGATAAGGGAATACCAGAAAGTAAATGATGTACTGCATAGTTTGTCTATCAGGTTAGGATTTAGGATACGCAGCAGTCAATAATATCATAGAAGTTGCCATAATTTATTTTCTAGCATTTATTTCCAAGGTAAAAAATTGGTCAAGTGCGGGTCGAACTCGCACACGAAGGCTTCCGCACCATCGTCGCCTGTGCCTTAAACGGCAATACCTTCAATCTCTTCGTCAGTTGTCTCTTGCTATTAAAAAATGACAGTCGCTATTGTATTGAAATTGACTTAATACCTACTATTTAATTGTAAACACAGTTTTTTCGTGTATTTCAGTATTTTTTGTTGTTGCGGCAATAGAAATACATTCTGTAAAACATATCAACTCTCTAGCTATTACGGTTCGTGCTGTAGGACCCGATGACAGACAGACGGACGGAAAGACGGACAGCGGAGCCTTAGTAATATAGGGTCCCGTTTGGCATCCTTCGGGTACGGAATCCTAAAAACTACGTCATCTTTCGAAGTATTTTGTCAAGTCGATAAAAATAGGAGGACGCAACCACAAAACAATTGATTAAGTTCAGCAGACTCAGAAACTCGGTAAAAGATTCAGTTCCACGTGAACGCTCCGCCTCTCCCGTGACGAGTGCAGACAGAATCGAGTTAAGGACTCGATTATGGACTCGAGTCGTTTAGTCTTCTGATTTCGTGAAGGAAAATGCGGAAAAATATGAGGTAGCTTTTTGGGGTGAATCGGTAGGACTGTTTATAAATACGGCATAAACGAGTGGTTTAAGTTGTGTTCCACAATTTTCCTGAAATGCCAGGTTCAGTATCCAAGTTAGACACAAAATTATCTTGGGTTAAAGACGTTTGTAAGTCACAGGATAGACAATATTTTAGAAGTAAATGAAAAAAATACGTCTAGTTTTCGTAGGCATGTGTTGTCATTGTCAAACGATACAAAAATGTATGAAAGAAGCTCGTCTAATGAAGCCATGCACGTTCAATTATCTTTACTGAACTGCCAACAACAATTTTATCGATACTTTACCAACAGTCCACCCCAACACTATTTGGAAATAAAAATCGCAAATGAAGCCATTCCGTCGCTCGCCAGCGCCACCAATATTGCGATTAGCTGGCGTTTTTCTCTTTATAGTCCTTTTATTTCAGGTGGAAACACTATTTATTTATTCACTGCCTTGTTGGAGACAAGAAGTTTTATTGTCCATCCGGTGTCGTAAAAAGCGTGCGCTATAAATTGATCTTGGGAGCAAAGAAGTCGTGACATGCTACATTGATTACTCGTTACGTGAGTTGGCAGTCGGGTACTCGTAACTTTGGGTTTATGTTCGTGACGTCACTAAAGCAAGTGAACGATTGGTTGAGGCTCTTATGCCGTAATTGGTAGCTAGACTATTGGGAGCTGTGAAGGGGTAAAGTAGGTAAGATCGTATGAGCAAACTTCAGGAAACATGTATGTTAAAATCAAAAACAAGAGGTAAACATAACATCTGACTCCACAATATAGTCATTTGTCATGGAAACGACGACGTAACGTCACTTACATGTTAATCATCCAAGGTCCTTTGTCACACACACTACTCACACTTTTTCTGGGGTAAACGCAAGAAACATATGAATGTATATCTTTAGTCTCATATTGTAGAAATGGTTTTCAATAAAACCCCTGATTTACTCATATCCCGTCCATTTATAGATGGGTCAGAAGACGTTTTGATATAATATCCGGCCAAACCCCGCGTTATTGAATCTACTCCCAATTTCTTGAGGTAATCGTGGAAGGAAATGGACAATCTGTGTGTGGCCGATGTGTGAAATTACATAATGTACACACGTGTGACGAGTAATCATAAACGTATATCTATAGGTATCAGTCCACACAGGATTTGAATAAGCATACTGAATTTTAGGTAGTCGCCCAACATTCCGAAAATCTTTCTTGCAACCAAATTGACTAGAATGTGCCAATTATATTTAACTGTCTGTGATCAAAAAGTTTAAACGAGAAGGTGAGCATTATTATAGTAAGCTGGGCTAAGACAGAGAGGTCACATTCAATTCAGAGTACATAATATCATGTCTTTGTTGCACTTTTCCACTAAATGCTCTGATACTAACATGTCCTATTCAATGAAGCAAAGCATAGCTTACATTACTTATGGGCAAGGGTGTTTGTTAAGTGTCTGTATTCAGTTTATTGTGCAATAAAGCATGTCTATAGTTGTTTTGGCCAGTATTTCAACGGCCTCAATCGACGAATCTATCGACGTTTTCCAAAAACCCTCCGACATCACTTGACATAATAAACGCTATCGGTGTATTGAGATTAACTTGCTTTTACTGCAGTAGGTTAGTGTACATTAAATTTAACGTCGCTGCTTCATTGGACCATTCTTCGCTGAATTGCAGCGGACAAAGATGCCACTTTAACTATTTACAGACCATTTTCAATGAAAGGAAACTGTCCTTATCGGTACGTATTTTTCGTGCTGATTTCGGAATGGGCATGAACTTAAGTGATTTTCTTTTTAGTGATATAAGATTTAAAGTTGATTTTCTAACCAAAAAAGTTAAAATCTTCGGGCTAAAGTGAAAGTATTACAAAATTGATTTTAACTGTATTCCCGGATACAGAATTTCATAAGAATTCCACAGAAACTATAAATAGCAGTTCTTTTTAAATGTTTAAAATTAAATATTTGGGATTTTTTGGGTAACACTTTCCCTTCGTATATCATATTATTAATAATTTTAACATGAATTTCATTTCAGTAGTCTCTCCATTTTCGAGCATAATGAATATTAATTAAATTTGTTAAATGAATGTTCGTTAAAATATTATCCTCAGCAAAAAGCCTTTCATTACATTTCGTGCGTGACCCATACAACCCATACAAGTCCATTCACACATTCCAGTGACGTGTATAGACAAATTAGTATGGTCAGTCGAACATACTCAACGGACGATCTTCGTGGGTTCCAGTCAATTTTTCATTACCCCCTGACCCCTGATTCTGGAGCTAGCAATTTAATTCTCTCTCTCAGAATACTATCCTTCTCCTTATACTATTTTTAGAAGCCTCTTTATTCTGATTCCAATGTACAAATCTGAAACAATCTTAAAATACTACTGAAAAAGACGAAGGGTCTGATTGCCCGTTTTCGGATGACTTAAGTCCGTACTATCGCACTTAAGAAAATGGCACATTTGATATGGCAAAACCATGCGTATGACAACTCACAGAGTTTACAAAAACAGGCCTTGATCAAGGTAACTGTGTAGCGGACTAAGCGTTGATCAAGCTCCTTTTATACTTCAATTTGAAGAAGGTGGATAGTTATCAGACTAACAGAATAGAGCTACAGGTATTCGCGATTGCTACGAGCGACATAATCAGCGGGCATGTGTGTGCGATTATTGAAACTCGTTCATGCGACAAATTAGTCGCCGGAGGTGAGTGGGGTGTTTTAGGAGAGACTTAATGACTTCGCTAATTGTTTTTTATGCTTGACCTTTGTCAAAAAAGGGACCCGGCTGGCCTTTACAGGTTTAACTGCAGATAGTTATTTTTTTGGTGTCTTTCCTATACTAGCTATGATTGTAACGGTATTGTGAGTGCAATTATATCCTATCAGCGATGAAATCTTTACCAACAAATAATATCGACTTTTGGTCGCCATTTGATCAATAGGTACTACATAAAAAAAAACTATAAATTAGAACTCAAATTCAGTTGTAGTCGCTATTACAGCAAAAGAAAAACAAATACCAGGTGTCTCCCCTCCACTTAAGACTTTTATTATAATCAAACAGCGATCCAGAAAAACAGTCACAATAAAAATTTAGGAAAAACCGCCTCAGGGGGCCAAAAGTGCCTTTATCCAGCTTCAAATAGGTCGGTTTTACGATCCTATTATAAAATCGCCTTTATGACTTATTTTATTGCTAAAAGACTTTACGTAACTTCGTCACGGGGCGAGAGCCAAAGATGAGATTACAGAAGTTAAGGGGCTGTTAAATTTTGGATATTAACCTATTTCGGTCAGTCTTAGCGATGCCGCTTTAATTACTACCGAGGAATCTAATCAAATGGTATTGAAGCTGAAACTGTTAGCTTAGTTTAGTATGTTGACTGTTTATCTGAAGAGGGAGAGTTAAACAAACTCGAGTGCTGAATGTTAAGATATTTTTGATCGTACAGTGGCACATATTCAAATTGGTTCGATAATACGTAATATATTAAAAACTTATAGACTGAAGTGTCTGTTCATATTAGGTTTAGCAGTTATGACGATAAAAGATACCATCGTCATTCGTTCGTTGATCTATCGTGATTGAGTACCGTCACTAGAGTAACGTCATAATGACGGTTCCGACCATTAAAGTTAGCGCAGCGAAAATCTTAAGAGACCCGGCGACCGCGTGAATTTCCCATACAAACTTAATACAAAAATGATTTGAATTTGAGAACTAGTTCAAAGCATTTAGACTGTTAATCGAATTAATGCAGTGTTTACGCAGGTTCCTGGTCGTATACCAAGGTTCTTATTCAAATTACTTTAAAATATTTTTAAATTAGTTGAAGAGGAACAGACCAGGAACCTGCGTAAACACTGCAGTCCGTCCGTCTGTCTGTCTGTCTGTCTGTCTGTCTGTCTGTCTGTCACCAGGCTGTATCTCATGAACCGTGGTAGCTAGACAGTTGAAATTTTCACAGATGATTTATTTCTGTTGCCGCTATAACAACAAATACTAAAAAACAAAAGAAATTTAATAATAAGGGGGGCTCCCATACAACTAACGTGTTTTTTTTTTTGCGGTTTTTTATAGATAGTGCGGAACCCTTCGTGAGCGAGTCCGACTCGCACTTGGCCAGTTATTACGCAATTGAGAATGCTCTCGGGGCTGAGAGCGGTTGTAATTACTGGTCTTCGTTAATTTGAAGCTGCCTATATGTATCTACTTTGATCATGTATATTATGTAAGCGACCTTTACATAGGGGTTCGGACAGACGGACTGCGGCATCAGGTGTCGGATAGTGAAGCCTGTGATTGATTTCGTACGTCCCGCCCGAAACGAGTATGCTGAACGTTTACTCATATACAGCATGCTATTGAACTCAAAAGTAATACTTTGTAAATTGACTCTGTACAAGTGTGTAGACTGTGAAAACTTAATCATTGATGTCGATACATTCATAAGAAACATAGACACAGCAACAATGTCAAAATTATGTCAAAAGCAATCTTAACATAGATGGTGACATCATTTTTAGGGTTCCGTACACGAAGGGTGCCAAACGGGACCCTATTACTGAGACTTCGCTGTCCGTCCGTCTGTCTGTCACCAGGCTGTATCTCATGAACCGTGATAGCTAGACAGTTGAAATTTTCACAGATGATGTATTTCTGTTGCCGCTATAACAACAAATACTAAAAAACAAAAGTAATTTAATATTAAGGGGGGCTCCCATACAACAAACGTGATTTTTTTGCTCTTTTTTGCTCGATATTGATAATGGTAACAGGTAGACGCTTAAAATGTTCACATAATATTGAGTATATTATTTAAATAAAAAATAAATAATTAAATTAAAATTAAATTAATATTTAGGGGGGGCTCCCATACATTATTTTTTTTGCGGTTTTTTATAAATAATGGTACGGAACCCTTCGTGCGCGAGTCCGACTCGCACTTGGCCGATTATTACGCTTTGGCTGTGCAGATGTTTCTGGTTGTGATATTTGAGTATACTGTTTGCTCATTTTAAGGTAGGTTTAAAATTTTCAACATCCACCCACAGCTGCCGCGATAGGTTAGCTAGGTGTAACGTGGGCACTGTTTCTCTACCAGCCCGTATCTAAAAAAGCGTATAGCTGAAAAAATAAATGAAAATGAAATTTTTTTATTTCATAAACTTAAACTTAATAAACAAGAAATTTGATGAGACCTCATTTTAAGTGTTAAAACACCTAGGAGGCCCCGAACTTTCGTTTCGTTATTAGTTATTAAGTTATTTACAATTTTTAGGTGTAGGAATTTAGATACGTGATAGATAAGTAAATTATTATACTAACCTTTATTATGCATCCACAACTGCACATAGCTATATCGTAACTGTTATTTTAAACAAAAAAAAAACCGGAGTTCCACGAAACAAAGAAGTTGTCAGTTAACTAATTAAATTGAATCTCATAGGATTCTCATTTGTTTCATATGCCGAAACGAAACTAGTATCATGCAACTCAAGGGTAGTCAGTAAGAGAACACTCTCTGTATTCTAGCATGACGAGCATGACGGCCGATCAGCCGATTCAGCTGAAATGCTGGCGAAGGGGTGTTCCAGTTCGCTCGTTTTATATCTTTTGTTTATGCCAACAGGAGGGAGGTTTGATGGAATACCTATTTGTATTGAATGGAATAAAATGGCGGTTTTAGTGTGTGACTGTTATTTAGATATAAAGATCATTACACATAAAAGATCATTTTGTTATTAACATGTGTTTTAGTAAGGCAAAAAGAAGAATTGGACTAGTAGAAGCACAGCTGCTGTATTTTTTTATTTTTTTCTTTATGTATGTTCATTCTATTACATTTACATATTATGTTTATATTAGTATATAAAATATATATGCAATAAATATATTTCTATATAATAATGTAATATGTTGCTTAGTTTTTTGTTCCGGTTGAGTAAAGTGTTTGGGAATGCAGTTTCTGAAGGAGGCCCTGGAGTTAAGTTTCTGAAGGAGGCCCTGGAGTTTTGGCCTGATTGGGTCAGCCGATTTGTTTGGAGAAGTGAAAAATAAAGTTGCTGTGATGAAATCGGTTTCATAATAAGTAGTTTCTCATTTTGCGTTAATTCGTTTACACCTTTTATATTGTTCTCCATTGTTAGTTTGTTCAGCCTGTGTCCATACGCGAGCCATACCGATTACAAGTAAAGTTGATTAAAGTTCCACTTTAATCACTGAAAACAAAGAAAAACAAACAGCATGATATAGTGACCAATAACAATAAGGGACACGTCACACGAAAGTGCCGACTGTTTATTTTAACTTTATTGAAGTCCGAGAATCTAGCTAAGATACATTCATATCCCTCCTATGTCTTACCACATAGAGTTCAAAACTATGGATAAATACGCGACTGTTCGAATATATTTTGGGTACAGTTCGTGCTAAGTTTGTTTGGCTCTGACTTCGAGTTACACGAAACCATATTATTTTAGAAATTTAAGTTGTCACTTAACTAATTTTTTGGTTTACCTCTCAGCATTGCCATTTGTTTCTAATACTATGGATATGCTTAAAGGACAACGGCAGTATAATATCTCATCTTACTAACGCGTCTATGAAAGTGGTTTTTAACGCCAAAGAAAACCATTTATTTCAGTAAAAAATTTCATACTTTTATGGAAGACATTACAGACCACATAAAATATATTGTATTAATTACAAATTCAAATGACTTTCTCCGTTATTATTCCAAGAAAAAATGTAAAGGCGTCACAGAGTCCATTTTTTATTTGACATCATCAGATGGAGTTTGTTTTCAGTTTCGTTGTTTTCTTTGCCTGCACGTTTTTTTCTTTGGAAATATTTCCCGATATCTTAATAAAATATTTATAAAAAAATCTTACACTATCATAAATATATGACTTTTCTTGTGAATAGACGTTGAATGTATGAATAAAAAATCTATCATAAATATATGCCTTTTCTTGTGAATAGACGTTACAAATTCTCTATATTTTTAAGAGTCGTGTGAGGCGTGTAGTATGTATAGTATTTATTAGTTTATATATATTATATAAATATATTTCCTATTTATTTATATAAGTATGCACTAGTTTATGTAGACTATTGATTTGTTATTAATAATTATATGTATTGTACATGGTCTACTCCTACTCAGCAATCCACCTGTCTCATCCCTATTTGGTTTGCTGGAAGAGATCTCTTATTAGATATAAGCTCGCCTTTGTACACGTTTTCTATGTTTTTTATTGTCCTATGTAACTTTTTGTGTGCAATAAAAAAAATATGAATTATGAAATTCGTTTGAGATATTCGTTAGTATTGAGAATTGCCGGTGTTCTTTCAAATTTGTTTCGTGCAACTCAGGTTGAGTGAGCTCTGTAACTCCAATTTTAATTAATGGCGGTCTAGTGGCAATTTTACGTGCTTTGTATACACATTTGGATTTCACTATTTCGAGAACCTGGAAATGTTACTGTTGATTTCAAACATTGGCGCAGCCTGTATAATGGGTTAGCGTGACCCACAATAGTTTGTCTCCCTTTGAAGACTGCAGGTCTGCTGGAATAATGTTGAGCTATCGCAATTAAGTACTGAAAGAAGATTCATTGTGTTTGAACATCGATAATGTTGAAAGAACTTTGAGTGTATAGTAGTATTAATAGTATTACAGAATGAACGTTGCTGTGCATTGGCTAACTGACCGCCGGCACTGAGAATCATTTTAATGAATCATTCAACCGATTCCTTTGAAATGATTACCTTTACGATTGTTCGGGTATTTTTCCTGATGCACTTTTAATGTTTTTTCTTAATATATCACAAAGTTAAAAACTTAAAAAAACCGAATTCGATATCTTATTACTCAATCCTCTCTGCTTGCGTTGCGAATGTCGTCTCAAAACATGAAGACGAGCCTACAACATCCTGCGAAACTGTCTGGCGGCCCGTCATCGTACATAGGTTGCTCATGCGAACGTTTGTTGAATACAGCAGACGTTTGGCGAGCCACATTCCCCCGCAGGCGCAGTCAATTGGATATATAGTCTCTGGCGGCGACGCTCTAACGAAATCGACGCGACGACGACGACGACGACGACGACGACGACGACGACGACGACGACGACGACGACGACGACGACGACGACGACGACGACGACGACGACGACGACGACGGTATGAAACTTTTACAGCTTTCCACATTGAGCTATACCATATGATAGTAGGTAGTTCAATGGCTTATCAAAGATATTTTGGCGCGCGGTGACAGGTGGAACTAATGCTTGATGACCAATGAGGAATGAAAGGTTGGTGTTAATGACAGGTTCGTTGCATTGAGTTGCGTAGAAGTGGCGCCCTCCTGTAAACGTCACTAATTAGCCGAAAGATCGTTGGAAGCAAAGAGTTTGCATCCTCCTTTCTGATATTATTATGGTTGGAAGACTTTTACTATGGCCATTCTCGTTGACGTGACGTTGACGATGATGGTGGACCAAATAGCAGTACAATGGGTTTTTAAACAATGTCTGCGATTTGGGAAGCGATACGACTAAACTTACAAAACTAATTAAAATGCTGTGTTTGAAAATTGAATCTGTGGCCACCGCGCAAGAGCTGTCGGATTTGAGGTTGTCAGTTTAGTGCCTTCAGTTCCCTTAATTTAGTGGTTTTAATACCTCCCAAATAGCCCTCAATATCTGCAACCAACATTTATCTCTCTATCATATGTGCCAATAAGCTTTCTGTAAACTCATTTAAAAATGTGCTACAAAAATTCATTCAAAAATATTTCATGAATTCTCTTTCCCACTTCCATTTCACAGTTCTGATTACCAGACTCAGGTGTTTCTTGGCAACGTGAAAACAAGATTGCAGTGGAAATGTCTTCTAATATAATCAAACGACATAATTTGGAGTCTCATCTGTTATGAAATGTAGTAGATCGTTATGTTATTAAGACGGTAATGAATAGGGTAATGGGCGTTTGTAATGATGGTTTGTTATCGTGTTAAAAGCGTTGATATTTTAAAAACCATTTCTGCACAAGAAGGACGGAAATGTTTTTGAGCGAATGTGTAAGCTCGACTACCACTCACAAATCATTGTTTGCGTTTTTGGTATGAGATGAGTAATTGAGCCAAGTTAAGACTAGTTCGTTAGCAGGCGCCATGGGCATTTTCGGTTATAAAAATAGGTATAGAGACCTAAATTCAAATAAATCTGTGTAACAATACATTATGGTAACTCCCAAAAAGCGTTAAAATATCAAATGAAGTGGAGTGCAATAAACAATGAATATGAATATGAAATAAATACATACTAAATCTGAATATGAATATGAAATAATTAGTTGTTTCACAGCAGTTTACAACGTAAAATGAAAAAAATATTGATACAAATTGTGAAATGCCAATAACGAAACAAGACCCTTCAAAAACTTAGAATAAAGTGTCGTTAACCATGCAACGAACCTGTCATTAACACAAACCTTTCATTCCTCATTGGCCATCAAGCATTAGTTCCAGCTGTCACCGCATGACAAAATATCGTTGGAAAGCCATTGAACTACTATGGTAGCTCAATGTGGGAAGCTGCAAAAGTTTCATACCGTCGCCGTCGTCGTCTCGTCGCGTCGATTTCGTCTAGAAAAACGGCCTACTCTATATTATTATTATTTTCATATCGATTACCTACTCGATTTTTGTCCCCATCAAAACACCAGTCCGTAAACTCGCTACAAATCACTCCATATTGCCAATTACATCACCTTACTTATTTTCACACATATGCAACCTATATGTACGACATCGGATAAAAAGCTTAGCGCGGAAATATTTACCCCTTTCCCTACATACGGGCAAAAATAACAAGCATGGGGGTAAAAATAGGTCACGCGTTACATGAGGAATAATCTGTTTAATTAACATGGAATATTGGTCAAGTGCCGACTCGACTCTTGAGTAGATGGTTCCGGGAAATACTGAGACACTGTTGAGCTCTTGTTCTACATTCTGACGAGAATTAAGTGGAAAGTATGTTTTTGTATGCTTTGCGCTTGTGAAAGTGAAACGATTAATTTACTGTTTATTTTAATTGTAAAGTTTTTTCAGTATTATCTTTATCAACCCTTTATCAACTGCGCTAGCGTTGTGGAAGGCCTATGCCCTTCGGTGGGGAAGTAAATGGGCTATTAAAACTTGTATGTTAACCTTTACATAAAAGTTCAGCTGAAGGAACTTAAAAATTAACGAATGTACCAACCATACACCTTGTGTAAAAAAGCGGTACTCGATATGTTATACAGGGTTTTTAAAAAGTGCACAAGGAACCCCAGAAAAGGTTTCGATTCCTGCCCCCGGGGATTGAATGCCTAGCTAATGATGTGTTAATCTTTTATGAATAAGAGGAAAAATAAATATACGCACACGAGGGGCTTATATTAGGAGTAATTGGTACGAGCGTAATTACGTGTTGACATAAACTCAAAAACCGTAAAGCCATTATTATTCTTTTTGAAAAACCGGGATATCGGACGCTTTTAAACAGAATGATTCTCCGGGAGAGCTCCGTATACGCTAGTTTCAGTTAACATATTTCTCATCATCATCATCCTCAACCCACATCGACCCACTGCTGGGCATAGGCCTCTTCTCTATAGCGCCAATCTTCACGGTCCTGTGCCAATCGCACCCAGTGGGATCCCGACGACTTGATAATATCGTCGGACCATCAAACTGGTGGTCTGCCCACTGGTCTTGTCGCTCCCCGTGGCCACCACTCCGTGACTGCTTTGGTCCACCGTCTGTCGTCCCGTCTAGCCAAGTGTCCCGCCCATCTCTACCTCAATCTCGTTATCCGTAAACATATATCTTAGAATAAATCCTATATATATTAGCGCCATCTCGTGGGATTTGCAATTTTTCGATGGTGCTGCACCAAGTGATAATGGCCTCGAACTAAAGAAGCTTCCGTAGCATCGCAGTTTACGCCGGTGTCATATTTTGTTCTAGATGGTCTATCTGTATAGTATAATATTATAGTATCTGTGGTTATACGGACACTCTAACGGTGATGGAAAACATCGTGAGGAAACCTTCATTCTTCTTCATTTCCTTCAGCAGTCACGTAAAATGGAGTATTGAATCACTGGCTGAAAGTGTGCACAGTGGTGCCTCTGCCACTCCGTATGGGAAAAGGAATGATTAGCTTTGTAAATAAAGGACGGTCAGGAGGAAATACTTGGAACCTACCTACTGCTCTTCACGTCCTTCCCACAATCTGCCATTTCGTATATGGAGACCGTGTTGCTCTCTGTTTGTCTAAGATTTTTTATTTGTCCCACTGCTGTGCAAAGGCCCCACCGAGCCCACACCATCTCTGGCTGCATTTTGATCAATCCACCCCGGCAGGAACTTATCCATGTCATCCCTCCATCTCCTTCTGGGCCTTCCCCTACGCCGGTGTCCGTCTGTAGGCATCCATTCAGTGGCTGATTTCGCCCATTAGTCCGGACAAGATTAAATTAAACTTAAATTCTAAACAAAACAAAATCACTGTGTAAAACAAAAACCAATTGTACACCAAATTACAAACCACACATGTCCCTACAAACCCTAAGTAAGTAGCATCGCACAACAGTGAAATAAATTCAAATACCGTAACCCCAGAGAGCGTGGAGCCAAATCTGAGCTCTTCTTGCATGACCGGCCAGATGACAAATTGCCTGTCGACGGAGCTCCTTGTAGGGTTTGGTACAGCTTAGAATTGGGTATGAGTAGTTTACAGTTCATTCTTTACACTGTTTGTAAAACATTTGTCATAATCTTTTTCTTCTTAGACTCGTCCCCATCTGGATATAGCTTCTTATATAATTATATCAAATCAAGTAGTTTGCAAAGCTGACTGAGAATACGCCCAGTATCCAAAAGAAAAATTTGCTGTGACAACTTGTTTATCTATTGTCAAACTCATTTTAGCCAATCACGTGTCACTATTTTCAATAAATCCTCGACTAATATTTGACCATTCTAACAGAAACTGGGGGTTAGACGCGAGTTAACAGACCACCCTTCAGCTTTGAAAAGTTGTGTCACAATGAAGGTTTCGTTACCTAAATCTGACATCACAATTTTTATCTGTGGTTTTTACTGATTTATCCAAACATCACAAAACATCTGTAAAAACTACCTCTAGTACATTCTTGTCTCTATATTTCAACCCTTACGTTGGTGTAGAATCTCCCTTCTAGCCAGCAGGTAAGTAATACATGATTTATGGCCCGAAAATAGAATTTTGTGTCATTCAGCGAAATGTCTTTTAAATCTAAATTGTTTGTATGCTTCAAGGAATCCGTTATTAATGCTACTGGCAAGAAGATGAACAATTTATGAAATAAGTTTATTTCTAAGAATAAAAGTATTGAAATATGAGACAAAGAATATTTTGTAAACTTATAAGTGTTTTAAGTCATTTCATACCATTGTGCAATGACATATAGAGTTAGAGCTTTATGCTGTAGTTTAATTTCTAAAACATTTACTTAGCATCCTTGCTTGGTTTGCTGGAAGAGATATCTAAATAGAGATAAGCTCGCATTTGTTTGTACAATATTACTAAGTTACTCTTTTGTACCACTTTCTCGTTCTGTGTAAATGTAAGTTAATAAAACCGTACTAATGTGGACGTAACCAAGATGTAACTCTAAGTTAAGCCTTGCATGAAAACAAAACAAGATCTCGCAAGTCCTCTCTTATGCTTCAACGATTTCCTAAAGCTTTGCGATTGAAGTTTAAGCAGATTGTCTATTTCAGTGACCTCACTTTGTTATAGACCTTTAAAATTAACTCGATAATTTGTAAGATTTCTATAGATAACACCGTGAAACGACTACTCCCATTTCCAAGAATCCTTTCCAGTCGGCTAATTCAACTTGACTTTGATGTGAAATACGAAATGTTATTAATTATATTGTAAAAAATCTCTTTCTTCACCCAAAGAACGAACCATGCTGAAGTTTGTTGACTTTAATACAGTCTGAGTCAACCTTACATACTCGTAATTATGACAAATGGTAAAACAGAACTCATTTTGGGTTTTGTAGGGTGTCATGAATCGAAGATTAATTCAAAATAGCGACACGTGATTGGCGGAAATGTGTTTAACAAGATGTCCCAGCAAAGCCTTGCCGAAACCGGGTGCAAGACTCTTTTGAGTCATTGTACTTATCTAAGGGAGGCCAGAAGCTGCCCTTACGGAGGGTCAAGCAAAAAACTGTAGCAAGATGTCCGACGCAGTTTGTCTTCATTGCGTGACAAGTTTATTGTAGGGGCTGCGGTAAATAATATCGACGCCGGGAAAATACTCCATGCAACATTCATAAGTATTATATTTGGGGTACAGGGTGGTTCCATGTTATTTGGTGATGTTTTCAAGTATGTCGCTATGCCCCTCGGTGGGGGAAATTGGAAGCTAAATTATTTTTAAGCTAGCTGTTAACAAATGATGTTTTTTTTCAAACTTTTTGGGTCTTCTCGTTTTGTGCTTCTTCAAAGCCGCGGCGACAGGCTGACACTAGCAGCGTCACGGAAAATAGAGTATTTATATCTGGCTTCATTAAGGAACAATTATTTTTCTGCCACCCCGTATGGCAAAAGGCGTTATTCATAATTTCGTAATTTCTTTATTGTACTCACATGATGACAAACAGATATCTTATAGAAAGTAGCTCGAATACGTTTATATACATTAATACAGAATAACATAAAAATATATTGCACACACATATTAAAATATAAAAAACATATGTGTGTGCAACAGCACCATCTTTCCTGTCCTGCCTAGGTTCGCTGGTAGAAATCTTTCTTAAGAGATAAGCTCGCCTTTGCGCACTATTATGTTATTTAAGTTTTATTATTAAGTTACTGTGCAATAAAGAATATGAATATGAATATGAATATATATGTAGGTATTTCACGTGATCAGGCTGTCACTAAAGTATTCCTGCTCCATCTTCACATTGAAAGGCCCTGACATGTTTTCGAGTGCCTCTTATTCTCATTGAAACTGCTCTTATAGAAAAATCGTGTACAAAAGCGAGCTTATTTCTAATAAATAAGAGATTCGATTCGTTCTGCGACCGACGCTATGTAACATAACATAATACAGCGCCAGTCGCATGTTATGTTATATCGTTAATGTAAATGTAGACAAATTAAAGTGTGGTGCATGCGTCGTCGGCACAAACTGTGCCTCTGACATCCCTTGTGGGAAATACCGTAACTCTGTGTGATGATGAGTGATGACTCTCTTTGAGCAGTTTGAGCTATCTCAAGCTTAGAAAGACACCTAAAACTTGTCAGTATTTTTTTGACAAACCATCTTACACTCCCCACACCCTGTACCCCAACTCAGAATAAGTGGATTCCCCACAAATGCCCCACAAAGGAATTATCTTTGTTTCTATTGGGGCCTAACAAGAATTATTATAGTCGTGGGCTGTCGTCGGAACTCATAGGTACTCATAGTATTGCCCAAAGCATCAAGTAATAACAGCAGTGTGTGTTGCCTACACATCGTAGTAGTATTGACATAATTCAGGCTCCCTGTTGGATATTCTGTGAAGAATAATTGGATATTTGTTGTACTTCAATGACAAACGCAATACTTTGTTGTTGTAATATCAGTGAGTTGTAGATATAAGAAATACCCCCAGTTTCTAAAAGACTGGGCAAATGTAACAGGCGATTAACCGAAAATGTATTCAGATCAGCGCGAGATTGGTTGAAATAAGTTTGAAAAGTGTTTAACAAATTTTCACAACTAACTGTCCTTTCGTAAACTGGACGTCAAAGTTCCATAATAAACATAGAATTAAATTATTAAGTTTTGACTTAATGGCACACTTTTATCAAAATGAGATTAAATAATCTTGACCAAACCTGCTAAATCGACAGTTTTTTTTTTGGATAAATAGTTAAATTAGTAAATGAGTCAAATCAACAGATGTTGTTAAGTCCTACTCAAGTATGTACTAAATCTCGACCATAATGAGATGATACTATAACCACATAAAGTAATTATGATAATGATATTTGTGACGAGAAATATTCACCCCAAAATGGGAAACTAATACTGGGATTTCGGCAAAATGCAGTTTTGTCGAACTGTTGTCGCCAGATTGAAGTGAATAGGGAGCTTAATCAAATAATAAGAATGTGGGGATATTGAGAACTATCAGTATTTATGATTCACTCAGCGTTTTATGGTAATGGATATACAGAAAAAATACCAGCCTTGACAGGGCCTTATAAGAACAGATAAATAATTTTGTATGTAAAAGCAGTTAGTAACGTCAGCCATTTGTATATTTTATTGGTTGATACATGCAGTTTTACGAATAAAAACTTGATATTAGGTATGATATGGTATGGAGCAAACGTCATCAGCATCCAACATACTAATGTAGTATGCTCCATTCCTTAAACATACATTAAAAAAGTATGCAATAAACCTTAATTTTTTGCTAAATATGTTCACATATGGTGAATGTAAATCTCTATCCCAATATCAAATTACGTCGCAACGTCAACAAACATCACTATTTCAATCCTTCATCAAAATAATGCACAATCAACAGAGAAAATTGAAAATAAATGTAATCCCCGTACAGAGGTGGCGGGCACGCGTTGCTGTCCACGCATACTTTATGCAAATTAAAGTCAGCATGCAAAACACACTGTGACTTTTAACTTAATTGATATAAGGGATTGATAAATGGGCGGTCTGCTGGGTTCCACGCTTGTTGCTTACGCAGGAGATGCAGGTTCAAATCCCGATGCAACCGATGAGATAATTAATTTATCAGCACGTTAAACGGACGTTCTAAAAGTCATGGAAATCATCGAAAAGGCGGTGGTGCGTGACAATATTATTATTGTTGTATTATGGGATTTGAGTGGTTTGATAGAATCATCTTCTCATGTTTTAAGTTTTGAAACTAATATTTTCAAACATTTTCGGTACCACAAATCGTAGCGATGATAGTCTGCAAATTGTGGTATGGACGTAGTTTACATCACAGAGTATCTAAATGGCATGTACAGAGTTTAGTTTGGTCTTTGAAGAGCGAACTAAACTGTAACTTCAAACGCACCTGAATGTGAATGTTCCCTTCAGCTCAACAACTGATTCAACTGATTCATTCACCAGCTGGCGATGACATGATAACATAACCGAATTCAACGTTATTGACATTTTATAAAATCCCATTCATTGCAAACGGGATCCAAAATATTGCCAAAATTCAATTTCTTCACATCCATTGTGTTGCGCACCAACCGCTATAATCTTAAAGTGGTCGCCAACAAACATCATACTGTAAAAACTATATCTATGATTGAATCAAATAAATCTTGGATCGTTTCGCGGCAAGAATACCTATTGTATGCAATATTGAGTGATAGGGTGTGAAAAGAGCACAATGAAGTAATATACAGTACGGGGCCATTGTATTGGCACGTCGTCGGGGCCGGACTTGACGTGCCCCGAGTATGATACTCGGCGTTTGACTTGGTGGCGGGAGAGAGAGACAGAAAGAGAGAGAGAGCGAGACGAGACCCGATGCGTGCCAAAACAATGGCCCCGTACTGTAGGTAGTAAATGTAGATTGCAATTGCTTGAAACATAACTAACAACAGTACTTAGCTTAAACTAATGGAAACAACAATAAGTCTCTTCCAAGCTTTTCGCCGCGACTTTTAAAAGCACAAAATGCTGAGACAAAATCAGATCTGATAGAATTAATCTTCTTTTGTTTGCTTAAAGCCTTATTAGCCTTATTGAACCACAGTGAGCACAGCTGTGCCTCTGTCACCCCGTATACTCTGTGAAAAGGCTATGTTAAGCCTTATTTACTTTTTAGTATGCGGTTCGTTTATATACTAAATCTACACCTTATGTTTGGGACGGACTGTACTTACTACAATAGTCTAAGGGTAGTGTGAAGTCCTCTTGCCCCGAGGGTGGGTTGTAGCGATAAGTGATACATCAGTGTCCGCTTGTATCCGGGGCTGTTATCCATCCATAAGTGTTTCTAATGATAGGACACGTTTTAGATGAATTGAAAATGTATTATATAGTATTTTACGATCGGTATCAAAGGAAGCCCAAAACGTAGGTACTTATATTTGTATTAGTTGTGTCTTGTGTTCTCCTTCTGAGGAAGTTTTTATTTTATTGTATAATTCACTTATTTAGTTTAGGAGAAGGTAACTTAAGCTATGACCAATCAGTTTTTCACCTTGGAAAAAGTAAGACAACACAGAAATATTGAGAAACGGCTACAAAGAACCAAAAATAATAGTTCGTACTTAAGAAATTATCGTAAAATTGTGCATTGTATTGTAAATGCAAGAAAGCATTTCAAAATAGACGGAGCAAATTAGCAATTATATTGTAACTAAAACTCAAACAAGGATATCACGTAGCCGTTTGTTTTTTACAAAACGAAGCTCAGGGGAAAATGGAGAAAACAATACCCACTAGAGGTATACTAATGTAAAAAGTCATGCTGTTTTTTTATCGGAAAAGAGGGTAAATGTACGCGTTTTAGGATATGAAAGCTTGTGAATTTATGAATTTAAATATTTAAAATATTTTTTTGTTGTGCTACAGTGGCAACATCAAACTTTTACATAACATGAAAAAGTTTGCTTTTCGCAAAACTTTTTGAAAACAATCTTGTGGCAATCTTGAATCTATCAACAATCTTTGAGATTGATTTGAATTTCGAATTAATAATAATCTCAAGACATAATGAAGAGCTTTACCACAATTCTGAACTCGAACAACCGTTGTAGGTTCTTGAACGGGTCAGATATAATTACCGAATCAGGTGTTTCATTCGTTATAATTTTAATCTACTTTCCAAATCCATAATCAACTTCAGCGAATTCTCCCCAAAACATATACTTATTTGTACCTTATAAATATGCTATGGGGTGCCACTGCCGCCCACACTAGGGTGTCACGTGACCACTTCAGTTGTCCGGCGATTGAGACAGATGGCGATGATCAAGTACCTTTGTGTTTGCGTGAATTAATTTTTGGATATTTTAGATTTTGGTGTTTTTTTTTGTGGAAGACGTAATTTATCATCATAAATATATGGGGACACCAAAAAGTTGCAGTGTACTTACCAAACTTATCAGACATCCGTCCGTATAGACTTTAGATGTCTGTTACCTAAATAACTAAATTTTTAAGTGCTTTATTTATTTTATTTTATTGCAGAACAAAACAGTAAAATCACATTGCATTCCTTAGAGTATAGGTTAAGTTGAATAAAAACCTACGGCACCTACCTAAGCCCTTATGCTCCGGTAAAGACACTCTTTATAGGTACCTGTTGTGGTGCAATACAATGCCTGACAGATGACACCATGACGTGTGTTATTTCTATAGCAAGGGATGAAAGCTTAGCATCCCCTAATTTTAATGTGAATATTTTTTTCTTTTGTGGATGCCGTCAGAGTTCGAGGCAGTATTATCAACTTAACTTCATTTTAACTCAACAACAATCAATGACGGTCACATAATTTAGCCTCCTCAAACTAAACACTCCAAGAAACTAATACAATCCGCTCTTGAACTATCAGAGCATAGCTTACCTTCAAATAAAGGACCTATATCACTATTCATCATCGGGTTACCCTACCGCATTAACATAACACCCGATAAATTCATCCAAAACTGTCAAACAGTTGAAAACGTCTTGCAAACTTTAGAAGGCAATGCAAATGTAAATGGGTCGAGCATAGGCCCAAGCCTGGGTGATTCTATTTTGATGCAGATTATCTAATGTTCAAACATTACTATACTATGCTTCACAAAATCTCTATCCAATGAACCTAAGGAAATTTTGGATCGTTTTTATTACAGGACACATAAATTTAAAAAAAACGACTCAAAATACAATGTCCTACTGGACATTCTGTATCAACCATCTCAATGGTAGTACCCATCTTAAGTGTAACAAACAAGGTTTATCTCTAAAATACATCTTCTCTTCTTTTATAATTCCAACCAGTTCTGTCTCTTTGTCTTCCTGTTTCGTAGCTAAAGCACCTTGTTCGATTCTATATTCTTAACATCCAGATTAATTTCAAGTTGACAATATACCAATGACAATAACGACAGCTCCTGAATCCATATTTCAGCTGATTGATCAATCGCCAACTAGAAGAAGCATCCTTCAAAGGGTTTAGGTTTAGTATTACTTCTTGGATCACAGTGAAAATACCCGTTTCTCCATTTTATGCTTTATCGTCATGTTGCGATCCCGAACGTCTTTCAATACACCGAATAGCAGCCGAGCCGTGTCTAAGTGCTATTCTGATTGCGAATGTTCGAGAAATTCAAAACAGCCTGTTTCTCGCGAAGAAATGCCGTTTTATTGGAGAGATTTAGGAGTGAACTTAGGATTTTATTGACAGTGAAAAGTCTGTTTATTGCCGCGGGAATGATATTGAGTTGGGGTTGTAATGACTTGTAAATAATCATTTGGAATCTGCGATTGAGACTCCGTATTTTTGAGTTAGGATGATTGTGAAAATTGTCGTATTATTATTGTGAACAAGTAACTTTTCTTAGAAGATGTTTTTACAGTGAACACAAAGAACGCATTTAGCACTCTTTCTGAGCAGTAAATGCAAATGAACAGTCACAAAGATTCCTAGCTTTTGCTTCTGCCTTGAGGATTTGTTTTAAACGACTTACATGAATGAATGGTGAATTCTCACAATAACACAATCATCAGAATCCACCCAAACAACAGTTTTCGCTACAATAAAACTAAATCTGCTATCTTTCGTATCTTTGAAAATTGAATCAAACCACGTCATCCTCCCGTGATGGATGGGTATTCTCGTTGTAATCGAGTTCACATTTAGATTCATCATCTCACTTCACTTCACGATTCATTTGGTTCGCGACCGGAAACGAATCCGCGCGTGTCCGTGATCTATCAAGATACGCAGATTATTCTTTTTTCGGTTGCGGAATCGACATGGAATTGTCATTCAAGGAATTATTTTTATGACAAATCGGTTTCATTTTAAATAACTTTTAGTCATCGATCTACATTTATACACCCTCTAAGCACGATAGTATAATATTCTCCAAACCAATTTCTAACTGCATTTTTGAATTAATGTTCGATAACTAGTAAAGGTATACTTACAACAAACTTAAACTGGTTACAATGCGTTTTTCCCACAGAAGCGCATGCACGTAATATAGTAGATACAAGTTTGTTGCCAGCGAAATCTCCATCCAATTAAACCAACCTTTCCACCAAATATACAATCATCTCCAAACAGAGGCTCACAAACTATTCAAACGACCCCATCAATTCTCCTGTCTTCGTTCCTTAGCTAAAGAGACATTACCCATTGTGACAAATATCAAAACCCGAGTAACAAACTGTTCCATTACTCAAATTAATTATGTAACATCTCGAAGGTACGGGGGCGATTTGACCATATTGCGGAGGCTAGGGTTGAGTGATCGCCAATTCGCGTAAAAGCAAAGTTGTCGATAGGTGGCTGTTACTGACATTTGTTAGAGGAAATTGTTTACGGGGCAGATGATTTCATCGATGTTACATTATATGAGGTGGCCGAGGCACAATTGTGCCCACTTTGAGCCAGTGTCAATAGGCGAGATCCTGTTTTTTTAGTCTAGAGTATATGGCAGGGAGTGTTATGTAAGATTTCATGCCTTTTTTATTCAGCTAAGGTGATAAAAATCTGGAAATCTATCGTTTATGTATCTTTTGTCTTGTAAATCACAATCGCTTTGAATCGCACGCAGCACACGTAAATAATTATGTTCTTATTGGTTTTCTCGTCAATTTCTTGGCTTTCTCTTCAATCGAAATTATCGAACAGCTCTCAAAACATAAATTTGATTGATTCTACAGGTACAGAATAAAGTTGTAAAAATACCCGTTCATTTAGTTATTGAGGGTTTTTTCGTTTTAATTCATTCAAATTTTTTAGTTGCGTGAAGGTTATAGAAGGTACAACAAAGTAAAATAATAATAGTGGTACAATATAAGTTATACATTTTTTTTATATTTCTCATAATTCATTAACTACGTCATATAAAAATCATGAACTCAAAGACTCAGCAAAACAAGAAAAGCTATCACCAACTCTTATCGACAAACGTCTTCAGATGAAACCACCCCTGATTTCCTTCAGCCATTTTGTCAGTCACAGCGCTCAGTTCCCGTCTGCGACGAACAATACCCCGGGAATACATTAACTTGCGAGTCAACAACAAAACCTCGTCCTCTCAGATTCCCAACTTAACATGTCGCCTGCCAGCCCACCGCCGCTGCCGGCTTTTGGGGCCCGATTCCTACCAAATGGTGGGTTGGTGACCATGGCATTACGATGGCACACTGACGTGATAGTAGATGTTTAGTAAATATTATGGACAGCCGAGACGGGATGGGACTGGGGACGAGTTTGGACTAAGCTGGCTCACTTTATAGTAAAGTATGTATTTAAACGATTGTAACGGACACAGTTTCACGATTCGGCAGGATGCAAGCAAAACTAAATACCTGAAAAAAAATCTTTGGTTAGTGTTGGTGCCATAGGAATTTTGACAACTCTGTCACTCATAGATTTGATTGTTCACATTGTTTTAAATATCTATCTAACTGGACTGAAGGTCTATAATATTTAGCGTTTGGCGAAATTCCTTTTTGCTCAGTTAATGGTAGAAATTATGTTTGACCTAAAATGTAGACCTTAAGCTTACCATCACAGTCACGTCATTAAGCCCCCATTTTGCTTGCGGATTCGGGCCCTGATAGCTTTCGATTTCAAGCAAATTACACTTTCAGAAATGCTACCGTTTCTAGTGATTTTGAGAATAATCGCTTTGCTGTCTCCAGCAGTTGGTAGACCCTTCTTTGAGGTTTGGTCAAAGCAAGTTTGGCGGACCAAGTTCCAGATTTTACCATAACAATTTTAAAGATATTGTGCTAGTTTTAAATGCACCTACACGTTTTACTAAAATTTCTCAATCCTCGGCAATTGAAGTTATTCATTACATAATTTATTTAACTGCTGTACCAATTTTTAGTCGAGTTTTCAGAAGAAATTAGAGGTGGCACACGTTATTTCTTCATATGACTATTAGTCTATGTATGTATACTATTTTCTACCTACCTACTACTAGGACTACCCTCGCCGGGAGCTCAAAAATATTTTTAGTAGTTACCTCACTTATTTTGACACTGATATGGATAAAACTTATCTAGATTCAGACAATTTGCAGCCAACATTCTGAACGAGACTAATCTGGTGTTCAACGGATTTTGTTGTCCGGCAGCAGAACATGGATTAGGGGGATGCTAATACGTTTGCACTAATTACAATACGATCGATCGCTTTAAAAGGGGTTTGATTTCGATATAATTATAGGGACATCGTGAGGAAACCTTTATTACTCCTGCACCATGGGCTAGCCCTCTGTGTAAAATGAAGTTTTAAATTATTATTACTACTACTATTACTGAAAGTGGGCACAATTATGTTCTGTCATCCTGTTTGAATGGCGTGGCGCTATGTTATGGTATCAAAGACATGTAAATACATCAGAATATGCGGAATCAAGAAACTTATCATCGATCGTGAGGATACCTTTATTATCTTCATAACAGAATGAAACTTAAATATCAGACCAAACGTGGGCAATACTTTGCTGTATTTGTTTTGCAGGATTGAAATGATGCACCCATAATATGTGCGGAGCCAATAACTGGTGGTTAGTATCAATTGCTTCAAACGTCCAACGTCCACAAAAGACCCAATCTTTTGTTCTGTTTTTCTGATAGGATGGGTAGATTTCATGGATAGGAAAGTTGACCTTTATCTCGATGTGTGGGTTGAAAATCGCCAGAGACTATATATCCAATTGACTGCGCCTGCGGGGGAATGCGGCTCGCTGTTGTATTCAACAAACGTTCGCATACGTAACCTATGTACGAAGACGGGCCGCACCAGACAGTTTCGCAGCGGCTGACCAATCACAGCTCTCTTACCTCGTCCCGCGTCACCGCTCGCAAATTGGTGAGTTGTGTTTTAAATGAAAATGTATCTATGCGCTCTCCACTGGATAAGTGCTCCCTGAAAATCGCGGGTCGTGGACTTTGGACCGACGTACGGTACAGCACGTTATTTAACTGGGACTTCAAGAGTGTTTCGAAAATATATTCCTGACTTTTTAATGTTACTTATGTTACTGTAAGTTCAGGTGAAGAAAACACTAATTTTACCTTATTATTATTATGTACCAAGTCTCCTCAATAATATTCAGCATTAGCTCCTAAGGTTTTACAATGAAATGGTAAACAAAACCAACAGACACAATCTCAACACGAAAGGATTTGAGCTGTCCGATCTAGCGCGGATTGGGGGATATGCGAGCTTACACTAATTACAATACGATGTAGAGGTAGAATGCGATTTCTGTGGCAGCGAAATTCTGACTGTGTTATGCATCGTAGTCATACATACAACATAGTCGTAGTCAAAGTCATGCATAGGTACTTCTTCATAAACCGAGTAAAAGTAAATGTAGCCCATTAATGTCCCCACCGAGGGGCACAGGCCTTTACTCGGATCCGAGTAATATTGAGCCATACTCCACCACGCTGGCTCAGTGCGGGTTGATGGAGGGGTTTTTACGACTACTACATACTACGAAGTAGTGATAGTAGCCGGGACCTACAGCTTAACGTGCCATCCGAAACACGGAGTGTCCGATAATGTACTTAAGACAAATTAATCATCTCATTGACACATGGTCAGCACCGGGATTCGAACCTGCATCTCTTGCGTGAGAAGCAAGGTGAAACCCACTAGACCACGGAGCACTCCATAAACCGAGTATTATTAAACAAAACATACATAGGTAAACGTATGCTGAAAGAATAGTTTGTAATATGTGTTATATATAATACTATAGTGTCGTCTTCTCTCATATTGCTGTGCCTGAGCAAGGCCCATGATGTTGTAACTTTATATTATAACAGCTATGGAATGCCATTAATAAACTTGAATAATAATAATATATAAAGGGCTAAAGATAGTGTTCCTTTATATATAATAATATATAAAGGAACACTATCTTTCTCTACCTTAATATACCTTAGTATCTATTTATATATTATAATTTGTTTTTTGTTTTTATCTGTATTTATGTATTTATTAGTAAGTAGTCTATTATTTTAATATTTATCGTTGTGCACTTATGTAGGTCTACCTTTTATTAAATTATCCTCTCCATCCTAGGTTTGCTGGAAGAGATCTCTTATTAGAGATAAGCTCGCCTTTGTACATGTTTTTTCTAATATTAAGTGTCTGTATTATGTTTTCTGTGCAATAAAGTATAAAGTAAAGTAAAGTAAAGGGCTCTCTCTTCTCACGATGCAATCTGTCCCGAGATTTGTGGCTGCAACTTGTCGCCTTGCAACAGATTGCAGGTAGATTGCATCGTGAGAGGCAGGTTGCAGGTTGCATGCAATCGATTGCATCGAGATTGCATCGTGAGTAGGCAGGTTGCTGTTTGCATGCAACAAGTTGCAAGACTGCACCGTGAGTAGAACCCTTAAGAATACAAAAACTATAGCATATAGGCTCCTTAGCAAAACTTAGGTTTAAAGACTAACATACAAATTGTATCTGTGGTGTACAGAAATTTTGCATTATGTACTAAGTATTAATATGAAAGGTACAAATTCCAAATGGTGTATCAAGATGAGATTGTTGTTCATGTTTGTATCATGTTATTTATATCCCTAGGTACAAAAACTATTATTGGTTGGTTGGTAGTTTGTACCTACATAATGAGGATCAGTGCTCATTCAAATCAACACTCCATTAGCGGAACACACACAAGAAAATCCCCAAAGCAAACATACTGACGGACAGCCAACCGAAATCATTAATCTTCGCCAATATATGTAAATTTCGAGCTGATAAATCGTTGGTCAACTCGGTCTGGTATGTGACAACATACGAGGATCATCAGCAAAACTGGTTCACCACAAATCACTGTATCGTTCTCACAAGGTCTAGTGTAGTTACGTGATATTTTGGCTTATTGTGCTGACTTACACTCCATCCATTATTTTATGTCCAGTTGGGTTCATCGCTCATCCGCAAAAGTTTCAACTTTACAACTGCATGTGCACTTTTCACACATTTTGTGCAAGTTTTTGACTAATTCTATATAACGTATAACTTTAAACTCACGGCAATCTCCATACAATTTAGACAGAGCGGCCAATCGACATGAAGAAGTAAAGTCAAATCAAATCAGTTCAGTTCTACAGGGTGTAACAGAAAGGGGTGTACAAGCCAAAAGAGGGTTGTTAAGGACATCATTCTGGACAACTTTCACTATGGGCCGACTTGATCAGAGCAACTTTATTTTTCACTCCACCATATAGAGCGCTAGGCCCGAATGTACTGAGTTAATAAAAATGAAGTTCCTCTGATCAAGTCGGTCCTATAGTGAAAGTTGTTCAGAATGACGTCCCTAATAACCCTCTTTCGCCTTGTATACCCCTTTCTGTTACACTCTGTAATTTACAAGAACTATTTTTTAATCGAGCAAAAAGTAATGAAATCCCATTCGGCACCTCTACGAACGAGCTGTGTGAACGGCTCGGCGTAGAACTCAAAAATATTACTGAAAGACATGAATCTATGATCTCATCAAATTGAATATTAACACATAATTACTATACTATGTCTTCTCTAATATTATCATTGACAAACCGTCATACGGTGAAATCGACCGTCTTGACAATGCCTTCAAAGGGAACCAGAGGATTCCATTCCATGAAGTCCGAATGCCCTAATTGGATTATCTGTCTGCTATATTAGTTCAATAGTGACAGCCCTACATCCCTTCGTGTCATAGGACAGTGACCTGAGGACAGGACCTAGCGTTTATAATCGTCCACGCCATGCAGTCGGAAAAGAGGAATTGTCTTTGGGTAAGAGGAAAGATATTGTGATTTGTAGGATATTGAAAAAAATAAAAGGTCTTTTCAAGTCAAGGCTTAACTTTAGTTAAAGCTTTTCTAAAACTGCCCTGCAATTAGCTCCAGAATTATGCAAACAAATACAAATACAAATACAAAATCATTTATTGTTAAATAGATTTACAACTTTTTAAAGTATCCCTAGACCCCACACTAGGATTCCATGTGTCGTGGGGATATAAGAAACTAATAAACACTAAAATCTGCATATTTTCATGAAACGACAGAGTATGCCAATTGTTTCGTTTCTGGAGGCTCTGGCTCCTGACATACAGGTTCCCCTAGCTTAGGAGTTAGAGTCAAGCTGTAACAAGGACGTGAGATTCGTTAAAAATAAATATTTTCATTTAATTTTATTATCATAATATGATTTGCTCGATTTGCTTCACTAACCCACTTAAAAATTATGCACTATGCAATGCAAAATCAATCACAGTTCACAAAAATAAAAGTATGTTTGTTTCAACGAAGCTATTAATGGCAGCAAACACTTTGAGTAACGTACAAGCAAGTCATTTGTACAACCAAATACGATCATCAGTTTATTTCAATCGAACCGATGTCGGTCGATGAGACCTGTTTCCTGGGGTTTAAACTAGACCGTGGATTGTCCTGGGCCACACACATTGAGTGGTTATGCGGGCGACTCAGCGGCGCATGCTTCGCCATACGCAGGCTGTCGTCGACCGTGAGGAGAGACGTGGTCAGGACGTGCTACTTTGCAATAGTACAGTCACTCCTCCTGTACGGTGTTGAGCTGTGGGGTCGGGCGGCGGATTGGCATAGGGTATTCGTCATGCAGAAGCGCGCCATCCGTGCGATTGTGGGTATACCCACTTGCGAGTCCGCACGACCACATTTCGCGGACTTCAAAATCATGACGGTACCTTCCCTGTTCATATTTCAAGTCGCCTTATTCGTGAGGCAAAATCTGCACTTGTACAGGGTATGTCAGCGAGCCCGCCGCTCGGGCACACTGTTAGCTGTGCGGCACAGGCTGGCCAAGAGCGAGCAGTCCGTGCACGTGTGCGGCCCACAGATATACAATCATCTGCCGGACGAGGTGAAGAGAGCTGAGTCTCTGGCAGAATTTAAACGTCACCTCAAAAAATGGCTTACAGAGCAGACTTTCTACACAGTGACGGAATTCATTGACAGGAAGATGTAGATTTCTCGTGGAATGTATTTTATTACTAATTATTTTATTTCTTATATTTGACATTGGTTTGATTTAATTGTTTTTTTTTTTACTTGACTTTACATGATGATATGGTACTGTATGTACATATCTAATATGATGACATTGTTTTGACGTTTTAATCTAATGAATTATTATTACTTATTATTTTAATTATTTCGTGACTTATAATTTATGTTTTCGACATTGAATTATTTATGGTTATGATTTATTTTTAATACAAAACTGACATGTAATGTATAATTATCAATAAATAATCTTATCTTATCTTATCTTATCAAAGAAGATGCGGCAAATAAAGAAGTGACGTATGTTCTCTACAAGCAAACCATTTTTCTTGTACCATGTAACTGGCCACCCCTCTCATGGCGACCCTAAGCGTATTGTCTTGTGTGCATGGGGATATTTAATTGGATGTGTGAGTGTGTGATGTTGTATTGATGTGGTAGAGGTATGCTTTTTATATTTTTGGTAATTCATTTCTATCGTGATTCCTGATCATTTAGTTTTGGTTTCCGAACGGGTATTTTTAGAGCGGAGGTAATGGGAAGTTTTATGATTGAGGGAATTGCGTCTTCTGCTCGTCTGTTATTAGCACCTGTAAGTTATACAAATGAAGATGAAAGACGAACAAAGAAAATAAAGAGGTACGAACATTTTTGTGTGGTGATTAATTGGTTCAAACTTGCGACCCTAAATTTTTACATTTTCGTCTACACCTAAAACATAATTATGTCTGTCGATTGAGAATTGAATTACAAACAACAAATATTATTTGACAAAAGTGTCGTATATAGAGGTAGGTACTACTACCATTTACGACATTTTTGATATAAGATAATAAGTTCTCTTTCTAAGATAGATATTTCAGATCGAAATTGTCCCAAATAAAAGAAAGAAATAGAGTAATTCAGCCATTTATTTATTTATTTGAAAAACAGTAGGTGACACTTTTTTCGTAAAATCAACTATTGCAGATTTGGGATCAAAAATAAATAAATCATTTATTTGATAAACAGTAACAAGAGACAGCGTTTCTCACGCCCAGGATATTAGCAAATAATTACATGTGAGACAACTTTAAGTATGACTAACGATATAATCCACTCATGTGTGAAGACGCGTGCAAAACATAGCCAAATTTTACGAACGCCGTCAAAGGATATTACGTCCTTTCACACGAGTATAGGGTTAAAATTCCATTGTAAAGTTGTGAGTATAAATCAAATAGAAATGTAAACTCAAGGGCGTGCTAAAAGAGACAAGTCAACGGTTTTGTTTAGGAATAGATTTATTTTGTTTAATGGTTTTCATCATAGTAAATTAATCTTGAATAGTGGACGTGTGAATACAGATAAGCCGTAATTTTCACACTTTAAAAATGATTTTGTATGTAATTAAATGTTTTAAGCTTGATTTACAGAACAGTGCTGTTTCTTTTGATTTGCAGAACAGTGCTGTTACTTGAAATTATTCGTTTAATAAATGAATATAATTCAATTATATAATCAAGAGAGTTAAACACCGTTAAACAATATGTAGGAAAGTAAAAAATAATAATTGTAGCATTGTAGCCCATTAATTACTCTTTCGATGGGCACAGGACTTTACCCGAAGATGAGCCATACTCTATCACGCTGAGTCAGTGCGGGTTGGTGGAGGGGTTTTACAAAATACTACATTACTTAAGACGGCGCCCTAGACAAAAAGAGCCTTTAGCAAAACACAAATCACTCGGTGTAATGAGTATTATTGCTGTACGATTTTTACTAGCTTTTTTATCGCGAGTGTCAGCGTGACTTTGCTTTCCCATAAAAGTTATTTTATTAATTTTGCTCGTTAGAAAAGTCTCCAGAAGTTGCCAGAAAATCTGTCTGTCACAATGTTTTATTTCACAATTTCGCACCGCATCTGAATTTGTATTCTTGTTATTTATCTCATCATTATAACAATGGCTTAGTATGTTCCTCAAGTAGACTGGCTTAGCTTTAACCTTTTTATTTTTTTATTTAATTTCCTCTAAAAATAATTTAAGGATGAAATTCTAAGTTCTGATTGCCTAGGGCCCGCCCTTAAGTATGTATTTATCGTTGTGCACTTATGTAGGTTTACTTACACACACACACTTACACTTACTTACGTACTTATGTACCTTTTATTAAATTATCCTCTCCATCCTAGGTTTGCTGGAAGAGATCTCTTATTAGAGATAAGCTCGCCTTTGTACATGTTTTTTCTAATATTAAGTGTCTGTATTAGGTTTTCTGTGCAATAAAGTATAAAGTAAAGTATTAAATATTGTAAAGTCTATCTATAATACGTAACTTTTATGGCTATTAAAAACAAAATTTTTAAGCTCTAGTGCAGCAATCTCAGCTACAAATCCTAACAAAACTATACAGAAAAACTTGATTGTAATTGAAAATGTCCTCGAAATCCTCCGACGGCTCCACCCTCATCCACGCGTCTGCCAGAAAACTACTTGTCCCCCGTAAATAATTCTGAAGCAAAAACATATATTTTCGGGTTAGACAAATGAAGGATGGTGCAGTAGAGTCAGCGAATTATTCTAAATAAGAAGAGCGTTTCATGTTTCAAAAGTAAAAAAATAAAAGTGGTTGACGTCAACTCATGAAATTTTAACTATGAATCACAAATCAATTAACCTATAATACGAGTAGCTTCTTTCACAGTCCTACTGAGAAAATGAACAATTTGCAAACTCAATTTGCACTATGATTTGTTTGTCTAAACCGAAAAATAGCTCAACCTGTTATTGGATTACATTGTAGGGTTTGGGATCATCCTCATCAACATTATCATCATAATCTGGGAGATTACTAGCAAAATAAATGTTTGATTGGAAATGATTCGCTTTTCATAAAACTTCTTATCAAAAACAAAAGCGCCACCCCAAAGCCCAATTTTCTTTGCACAAACCAAATAAATATCCCACACGTATCCTTTCGCAAGAATTAGCGGCGACATTGATAGATGTACCGCAAACTGACCCTTGTAGACCCTTGGTGACTAATCGGTCGTGTGCTATCAGCATCTGCGGAATTGCAAACAATTTAGAAGTCAATTTCTGGAATTGGGTTTGGCTGGTGTCGCCTTTTTTTGGAGGAAAAATTCCTTTCCTCATGTATTAAGCTTGATCGGGCGTTAAATAAGTAGGTTTCTGGCATCGACTTCATTATGACTATACAAGGTGTACATGAATTACCGCAAAACGAGAAACGACTTTGTTTGGGACATCATTCTGAGGAGCCTGGACCTACAGCTTAACGTGCCATCCGAAACACGGAGTGTCCGATAATGTACTTAAGACAAATTGTCTCATTGGTATATGGTCAGCACCAGGATTCGAACCTGCATCTCCTGCGTGAAGAA
Source organism: Argyresthia albistria (assembly GCA_963457715.1). NCBI lineage: Eukaryota > Metazoa > Arthropoda > Insecta > Lepidoptera > Argyresthiidae > Argyresthia > Argyresthia albistria. Next base: position 2,561,628 of record OY735270.1, on the reverse strand, counting down.
GCAAGGTGAAACCCACTAGACCACGGAGCACCTTCTTAGTTCGTAGTATGTAGTAGTCGTAAAACTCCTCCACCAACCCGCACTGAGCCAGCATGGTGGAGTATGGCTCTATCTTACTCGGATCCAGGTAAAGGCCTGTGCCCCTCGATGGGGCCATTAATGGGCTACATTTACTTTTACTTTTTACTATTTCTACATTTACGGAGTTTGGTGCTTCAAAAAATCCATTCCCTAGGACAGTTCTCTCAACATTTCTATTTCTATTCACAGCAGAAAAACGCTCATCGATCTCCGGTCCGAATTGCTTTCGACCCATTATTTTCATCTAAATCACCTTCAGACTGTAAAACGTTCCAGCGTCCGATTTCCAATTCTACAAAACGCTTGTCCGCGCAGAGGGATGTCCACAATTCTAGCAAATTCACGCTCCATCGCAACCCCGAAACCTAGAAAATAGACTTTAAACTCTTTAGTCGAGAACTGCTACTTGGGTGATGCGTTTGCATCGCTTGGTCAGATTCCTTCGCCAACGGAGATCCTTTATCCAGATCAGATAAACCGGTAAAAAACGAGCCCAATCAAGTTCGTCTTATCTTTTCAGCTTTAAATCTTGGATTAGAATTGTTAAAACAAAACGCGTCAAATGTCAGTTTAAGCTGCCAATTAAAATGTAACGTGACGCCGTACCTTCCGGATTTGGAGATCTTTATTTAAAATTGTCGGCTAATTATTTGAGATTTGCATGCCCAATTTGGTTTTGTATAACAAATGAGCTAAGAAAAAAAATAGCAAAATGCTGGAGCAATTGAAAATTGATGTTTATGTCTTATTTTTTTGTCCTCATTTCTTTTCATTAACATTTTTTTTTGTTTCATTTTTTTATGTTTTGGAGAAATAAAGCACTTTGAAGATGCCTCGACCTATGTATTTAATGGGTATTCCTAAGTTTTCAGTGCAATGGAACTAATAAATCATTTCAACTAGTATAGGTAGGTACTTATACAAATTATTAATCCGATCCGATCCGATCCGGATTAATCCGAAAATGAATAGAATCGTCAGCATCTACTATTCCACATAAGCTCTAAATTCTACTTAACCGGCCCAGTCGCTTCTGGAAAAAATAGTCCTTTGACTTTTACAGTGAGATACCAAGACGTCAATCAATGTCTATTGCAAGGGGATGAGAACTTAATTTGCCTAATTGTAATGTCAATTCTTTTTCCATTTCGGCCAGGAGAATGACAATCTCTCGTAAACTCTTATGTGTAGTCTCGAGGTTCGTGTGGAAATATACCTGTGTAGTGTATTAGTGAAGTGTAGTGAGTGCCTTTAATGCTCCATAGATGGTTAATCTATCCGTCCATACTGCAGAGAGAGCTTAGTTCTACTGCATCTTATTATGAACCAAAGGTTTTTAACTTTTTTCTACACATAATATGAACGTAGCTGTAGGATATATCCTTATACAATCCTTATAGGCTATTGTTTATGCGCACAATACCCCTATATGCAGGAAGCCTCAATCTCCATCCACGCTTACGCCACATAAGTTAGTGATTCCGTAAATTATGTATGTTAGCACTTCCACAGCAATTACCAGGTTTCCATTACATAACTCAGCAATGATTGTTCACTCAAGTTGCGGTAGGTTAGTGTGGACTCGATGCTGGTTATTCTGTCGGCTTTTTGTTGAATTTACATCTACGAGTAAATATATGTGAGCATAATTGAGAGAGAGAGGCCGCAGAGCGCACAAAATGGCGGTTTGCAATTGGGGAGGCATATGTCCAGCAGTGGATGCATAAATGCTGAAGAAGAAGAAGAATTGAGCCTCTGCCATTTTGTATGGTAATCGTGAAGTGTTACTGTGCTGTTTAAACAGCACATACCTACCTATCCATATTTTCTAGGTTTAAACTGATACATCTATTCAACTGAGGCTGGATTTTACCAACAAAAAGTTATACGAGAATAACTATCCCGGGGATAACTTGTATGACAAATGACAGTTAAAATTATGTGATCTGATCTAGATGTCACTGGTGTCTATGAAAAAGTAGAAGATCTCGAGTAAAACTTACTCTTAGTTGGGCATATCGAGATAAAGGAAAAACTATAGTATTTATGGCCATATAATATTATCATGTGGTATCAACATCTATTTACTGTGCAAAGTTAGTGAAATTTCAAAATAATTGTTAAGTAGTGTTCGTTTCTGTAACAAATTTCAAATAGGTTTGGTTGAGGAAATATGTATCCCGGAGAACCTCATACTTATATTATGTATGTCGTAAATATTGGCCGAGGAAATAGTATTTACTATAGTTTTGGCTCTTCAGCATATTGGGAACTTACGAGAAAATTAGAGAAGAAAATATGAATCCATCTCCATATTCCTCCACCTCCCCACTAATTCCTTGTCCACTCGCCCACCTCTAATAGCGGTCTACTGAATAATAATCAAACGCACATAAAATTTCAATAATGGCTGCCGAAACTGCTTCTCTATGCAAATGCAGATTCACTTGGTACGCACCCCAGTGTCTAGTTTCTGGACGTTTTAATTGTGTTGTTTGATGAAGAGGGCCGTTCTGATTTTCTTTCTTGGCACATTCTTCTGAATGTGATTTGAGGGACTTACCGGAAATTCCATTGCTCCTGGTTTTTCTGATTGTTTAGATATCTTTTCATTATTTCTGAACTATGAACGGGTATCGGGTACGAACGGGGTTCCCTACGTCATATTGAAAGTCGCCTGCAAAAACGCTGAGTTGAATATTGTACAACCACCGATCAATCTTTGCCTTTTTATTTTAGGTACTTATTGCATCACAATGTCCGGAACACCGAGTTGCGCTCCAAAACCAAACTAAAAGACGTAGCAGCAAAAGCGGCCGAATTGAAGTAGGACTGGGCCGGCCACGTTGCTCGTATGCAACCGGACCGATGGGCCAAACAAATGACACTCTGGGTCCCACAAAACGCAAGGCGAGGTCGAGGCCGCCCTAGAAAACGTTGGAGTGACGAGCTGAGGGACCACAACAAGAACTGGTGGGAATCGGCCCAGGAGCGCGATGCATGGAAACGGGGAAGAGAGGCCTTTGCCTAGCAGTGGGATGCTATAGGCTAATAATAATAATTGCATATAATATTTCTTTATATTTCCAACAACGCATGCCTATGCGAGCATGCGAATAAGTAACATTTATTCCTCTGTATTGAGCCTCGTGTTACAAATATTTCCTGAAACGCTACACGTTTGATCTCTCATTCACGACAACAAATACAGGATTATGTTATGTATCTGTAGGTTATCGACAATTAGACAATTTTGATACCATAACCGTGTAGCATACCCAGGCAATTTTGATACTGAAGCTGTGTAATATCGCCATTAGGCTGTCACACAGCATCGATAAATTGGAAGATCGGGAACGTAATATGACGTCACCAAAGCTGGTGTAACTGCGTTTGAAGGTACTAATGCTTCAGTTGGTAATAGTGATGTCCGGGTGACGATATAATGTCGATAATTCTGAAAACGATAGTTTTGAGACCAACTGACTACCGTCTAACGTGCTTAGTTTATGTCTGCCTAAAATTTTAATTGAATTCAGCCATGTTATGTTAACCGCTTATAGAAATAAGTCATTTAATCTATAACCACCGTAGTCATTTAGTGATTCATAGATCCGATTACAAAATTATAGGTATTCACAAACAGAATCCTCGTCAGTGCGAATGGCCGCTACGGGCAGATTCAAAATATGTAGGTAATTATATAGGGTGTAACAGAAGGGTGTAACAGAAGGGTGTAGTCATATTTCAGAGGGTTGTTAGGGAGACCATTCTAAGCATCTTTTACTATGAAACCGATTTGATCAGAGCAACATTATTTTTCATTGCTCCATATGTTTTAGTCCGGGCGGTCAGTTGATTTGTATAGAGAAGTAAAAATTAAAGTTGCTCTGATCAAATCCTTTTTGTAGTAAAAGTTGCTCAGAATTATGTACCTTACAACCCCCTGAAATATGACTGTACCTTTCTGTTACACCCTGTAATTTACCCACTAACGAAAAATTCCATTTCTGTTTCTAAAAAAAATTGCGTTCAACGATAATTCTCGCATCTCTTTACACACCCATAGCAGGCAGTAACACTCAAATACCGTCCACCTATCAGATGTCGTATAGAAACCACACGTTTGCCATTCAGAGTATAATATTCGTAGCAATGCTCTCTCCGTTTGAACCAGTTTACACCGGACGCAATCCAGTTTGCGTTGACCTCTTTACATCCAAAATTTCAGACTTACAAACCTATTTGCTGCGAAGTTGGGAGATCATTGAAAAATGGTCAGGATCTAAAGCCTGGAGCTATGCAGAACTGTTGGACAATGGTCAGGGCGACTCAATTTCAGAACAGTCAAAGGCCTAAGGAGGTCTTTGTTTTGAAGGGTCAATCCCAATTTAATAACCGTCATGCGAGATTCCTGGAGATTTGTATATTAGATGCATGTTCTGTACGGTCACGATATATGTGCACCTGGATTTGTGACGTCAGTATGGTGATCTGGAGGTTAGGACTATCCAGCGGGATGCTCAGTTTTTGTGACCGAACGTTATCCTTTGTTTCTTTGAGTCGTATGAATTTGTTGGGCTTTGACAACATTTTAAGTCTAATTAAGTTGCTGGAATGTAAAGATGGGTCCCTATTATGTATATCTCCGTTTAATTTAATTATGAAGTTCCTTCTTGGCTGTAGATATTTACTAAGGGCACAGAGCCTCATGATCACTCAAGGCACCATTACGGACTACGTGACGTGCGTGACATACATCTTACAAAAGCCTATGTTCACACGCCATTCCTTTTTGAGTTAGTAGGCTAGGTTCTTCAATTACTATTATGGTATCACATTTCGTGCAAATATGGCCTTTTTTTCAGACGCACATCCTAAGGTGGGCAGCTAAAGATCTCACAGCCACTTTCAGCGAATCATGGTCGGGTGCAAAAAAGTGAAGACACAAAGGAAGATGCTTTCTTCATTCGAAAAGACAGAACCCTCAAAAATAGCACCACCCATTAACACTGCCCAAAATAATTAATAGCGCCAAAGAAATCCCATCAAAGCGAACTAAATCCTCTATAAAAGTAGATTAAGTACGCACAGACGGCCACTCGGACAAATTGTGTATTAATATTTTATGTAACTGTTCACACTAGCTGCTCCCTGTGCCATAAAACTGTCATCGGGGAAAGATATACGGCGTGGACTCCTTACGGGTGATTTAGGTGACGGATTATGGTAGGCCGAGGTCCGGAGTTGTGGATGGATTTGATGTAGTTCGGCTGCAGAAACAGTTTCCTAAATAGAGTGCGGCCTTGTTTGCTAACTCAAATCTAATGTTTATTTCAGATTGGCGATGACATTTCATAGAACTATATGACCGCTATTATAACATGACTTACTAGCTCAGTTGGGTAGAACTTCTCTGTATTAGCACAGATACTATAATATTAAACCAATACAGATAGACCACCTAGAACAAAATATGACACCGGCGTAAACTGAGATGCTACGGAAGCTTCTTTAGTTCCAGGCTATTATCGCTTGGTGCAGCACCATCGAAAAATTGCAAACATCACGAGATGGCGCTAAGATATATAGGATTTATTCTAAGATCAGCGCCACCTAGAAGTATGTTAACTGAAACCATGGCATATAAAGTAAAAATCTTACTCCTCACGCCATGAGCACCCTGTGGTATTAGTCAATGTTTTGAAAGATATCTATTTGCCAACTTCTAATTTGATGTCTTACCAATCAAAACGAAAGTATTTTAACACAGCTTTTCAACGATATTTTGGCGTGCGGTGACAGTTGGAACTAACGTTTGATGACCAATGAGAAATGAAAGGTGTTGATGACAGTTTCGTTCCATTTAGTTGCGTAGAACAGGCGCCTCCCTGTAAATGTCACTTATCAAGCAAAAGATCGTTGGAAGAGGTGTCACGTAAAGTGACTTTTAATGCAATGAATTAAGAGTTTCACAGTTTTCTTAATGCAATTTGTAAACACAGATTAAGGATTTAAGGTTAGAACCCTTGGTGTGCGAGCCATTCTCGCAATTGACCGTTTATTAATTAAATAAGTTCAACAGTAACATCCTACACTGTCAGACGCAATCCTATCTAATTAGCGACCGCACGTGCGTTTATCTACTAACATGTGATACTCGTACTAGATACTAGGTACTACTGACATGGGAAACACTAACACTAATATTACTAACCGAAGGTTGTAGTTGGTGACAGGCTACATGGACCAAATCAGACTAAATTATACTTTGGCCACAGATTAATAAAGAGTTAGCTTTGGCTAGCTCTATTGCTCGCAGAAGCACAAAATAGTGCTCGACTTTGACAGTGACTACCAAGACGTCAATTAATGTCTATTGCAAGGGGATGAGAACTTAATTTCCCCTAATTTAAATGTTTTTTTTCCTTTTCGGCCAGGAGAATGACAATCTCTCGACTGAAAGGGCTAGCGTATCTTGTACGAGTGTTTTTTTATAGCGGCCACAATGCCTGTCTATATTATATTTGGTCATCGAAATGATGTTTCTGTCACCGTCAAAGTATAAAATCCGTCATTCTTTAGGATACATTGGTGGGTCAACTTGCCAGTTACACTGTAGAATGACGAATTTCATTCTTTGCCGGTAACATAGACTGACATACACGGTGTAACAAGCATAAGAATTTTTAAATTTTCCGTGCTTTGCGATGTTCATCTTTGCCTTGCCAGACTTTAAATACTGTTTTGATCAAACAACACAGCGACACGTCTTTTGTCATATGGGGTAGCAGAGGCTAAGTTGTGTCCACGTTTAGCCAGAAAGTCAATTTTGCGTAACCGGGGTAAGCTCAACGGCACCGCCGCTGTGTTTTTAATGATTCCTCAAAATTGACATGTAAGCTTGATATTTTCTGAAATGCGGCAGAAATATGGGTAAGGGTAGTTGCAGATGTAGACTTAATTTTAATATTTCTCGCTAAAGCGCGTAACAAATTTGAGTCGTGCCAACCGATATAGGAATTGCTCAACCAAATACCACCGCATTAACACCTGAACCGAAACAGGGGTGTGCACAGCAATGTAATTAATTTAATACGATTTGCCTCCGGCTGTATCGAGAGCCAATTTAACCGGAATGACACGCACGAGACACAATGACAATGTCACACGCATAGATGCTGGCCATGGCCGAATAATAATGGTATTTTTTAGTGTAATATGATTACATTTTTAGACCCTCAAAATTCGTCAATTGAAAAACAAAAATTTACTATTTAAAAAGAAACATCAGTTTTTTCGCTCGTAATTCGGACTTCTGTTTATGTTTAACGACCTCCGCGGCGTTGCGGTCGAGGGTTGGAATTTCGACCCTGTTTCTCGGAATAGCTTGGGCGTATGAAAATTACAGATTTGATGGCGAAACCGTCATTGTAAGGTAGCTTTACTTTATTGAGAACAACTCTACCATACCAAAATTATAACCTTGTGACATCACATCACCATGCGATGAAACACTTTCTACTGTGGCGAATTATGTTGTTATAATAACAAACAAAGCTCATCCTAGATTCTTCACTCCTTCCTGCACTTCTTTCCTGTTATCCAAAGATCGTACCTAACTTTCATCAACCTTGTTGTCTAATTACCCGACAGCTGGTAGCATCACGCCTGGTTGATTGGAGCAGACGCAACATGAAAGAAGTATCTAATTAGTAGTGGCAACCCTAGCGATGCGGGAAGTGACAGGAAGATTTTGTGTTTTTGATAGTTTGTTGTTACTCTAGTCATGTATTGTCTTAGGCGTTCCAGGCGCTCGCACCATGAATGGGCTGTTTTTATTTTTGCATTGTGGACGGTCGTAAAATTGGAATGGAACAAAACTATATTCAATTCAATTCCATTTCTTTATTTCGGACTTCAAGAAAGAAACCTCCCCCGTACCTCTTTTAAAATATCAGAGGCTTAAAAATACAATGTTATGTATTTCTACTTAAGTCTAAGGAAATACACCGAGGAGAGACGTACTGACTCAGTTCATCGCCCCTCTTTGGATTTCTGTGCGCTGAGATGGTAAAGACCATGCAGTTTTGTCATCTAAATATTCTTTTACACTGTAATAAGACTTCTTCAATAGGCCGTTTTTGACATAGTTTTTGAACCTCCTTTCTGGTAGCTTTCATTGCACGAGAATAAAAACAGACATTCATGGCGCGCAGGCCAGGAGCGCCAAGTTAATACATACATACATGGCTAGAGTTCACGTTTAGGGTAGTCTTTATCATCAGATATGGCTTTGCCTTACAGATGATTATACCAGCTTCGACAGCCATCTTCGCTCGTAAATACACAAACCATTTATGGAGCACAGACTGTTTAGGACATCTATAATAACCAGATTTGTATTTGGTTTTTAGCGGACTCAATTACCTACTACAAATTCAGTTCGGCTATACGTCATATCGCTGCCGAATCGCATCAACAGCCCAAAATGCTGAACCATTTTCACAAATTCACTTGTTGGTTGACCCGGCTTCGCCCGTAACTTCGTTGTCGCTGTTTAGACGATAAATTCACAGTCACTCTGCTTGATTAAACGCGATGGTAACGCCACGGGCGCTTTCAAATTTTATGGACAAACTGCTCAACATAAATATGGTTGGATTAGAGGATTCACCTGGGTGTTTTGCGCAGCTATTTAATCTAATCCGAAAATGTCAGGATTACTGTAATGGCTGGGTTATTTAGTTTAGTGGCTTACTTAGGTATACTATCTTACATCAACACCACACATACAACACTCCGACATACACTAGGTTCCTATAGAATACCAGCGCTATAGGTCTTAACGCCGGAACCGTTTCACCGTCGCGTCGTCATACGCAATACCACGGAAAACAAAAAACTGTTTATTGTTTTTGTGTTCCGTGCACAATAAACTACCATTTGCTTGATTATTTTTGTGAAATGTTTAATTCTGCTTTATCTGTGTTCTGTTTTGTGTAAAATGACGTCTAAATAAACGCATATCTTGTCTTGTCTTATCTTATCTTATCTTATCTCTATGGGATAACAAAAGGTCTGTCTTAGATGGTGTTATACTCGTACCTTACTATTTCACACTCTGTTAAGAGATCCAAAGCAAACATCTTTCAGTGTTTCAAAAATATCTACTTAGCATACAATGATAAATGACTGAAATAAGCAAAGTAAGAATTAAAGTGACTCTGACGAACCATTGCATGTTACAAATCGCGTTCATATAAAGCAGAATCCAGCCACTTGTTAGCAAACTCAAATACACAGTATTTACTGGAAAATCGAGGTTCTGTTAATTAAATTACTGAAATTGTCGCTTTTCTAAAATTTACATTTTAAGTAGACATGCTATACCTAGCATGCATGGGTACTACCACAGATACTATAATATTATACTAATAGTACTACCCAAAGCTACCCCAAGAAAGCTACAGATTATAATCAAGTTTACGCGATAAGTTTGGTTGACTTCACTCACAGATCTAAACTGAACCAGTTATAAACGGTTTTATAGTTAAACCCCACTTTAGTGCGCCAATCAAAAGTTTATGCTAATGGGGAACCCACTTAAACCGGTGTTTTACTGAAATGGTGAATGATCACTTTTGTTATTACTATCGGTTTATGGGTATACATAATTCTGCTCACGAGTGTTACTCTCGCAGTCTAGTACCTCACGTCTCATGTTTTGAATTGTATAGAACATAAGAGAATAGCATAGTATAAATAAGAAACAATAGGTTACAAAAACTAAAACCTGACTACTGAAACATCGCGCTCTAAAGTGGCTTTAAATCCTGTGCGGTGTGCAATTAATACGCGTCTAACGATTTGACTAAATGCAAGTAGAGCATCGATTAATTTTGGTTTAATTATAATACAAACGTGCTCACGCTTTTTCCCGGAATAGGGGTAGGCAGAGATTATAGACTTCCACTTGCTGCATACACATTACACATCTTTTGCTTCCTCAACATTCTTAAGTCACTCCATACATGCTGTTACGGGTACTTATTATCCCATTATGCCCACTAGAGGGCGCTATATTTAATTTACTGTATTGTACTATTATAATATTATAGTATCTGTGGATGTAAGTAACATAAGTAGTAGACCATTACGAAACTTCTGACATAACGATACCTCATTTGTCGAATTCCGATCACTAGTTTCTGCACCTGTACTTTTGCTATTTAGATTTTTTTATATGCTTCAAACACTTCAAATGCCACCGAAAACAATCTGAAAATGGTCCTTCAGGGAGCGATACATTACAGCACACTGTACACTGACGTGATTCACTGGATCGGCCATAGATTTGAATTTACAACGCTTTTAGTCACACGCTACTGGCCACCTAGAGTTGTTGAGCGATCCGTTTTCAAGGCGCTTTTCTTGGTCTTGGGATAAAGATGACAAAAGGATAAGGTATTTTATAATGTATCACATAATATTAACTGATTCACTCTCAGAAGCACACCGGTTGAACAATCGAACAATGGAGAACAATAGATAGATAAGATGTGTCGACGAAGGTGTTAATACAACATTAAAATACTGTTTATAAGTTAGGAGTGCAGTTATCACATCAGTGGGTAATTTATATAATAACAATTACGTCTCAATGTAGGCTGATATGACGATGATGATGACGTCTCAATTGCTATCTTCCCGATTCGACCATTTGCATATGACGGGAGGTTAAGAAAGTAAAGAGTTTTTAAGAGTCGTGTGAAGAAGCATTACCTGTCTTTATAGAATTATAGGTAGTATGTATAGTATTTATTTGTTTATGTATATTATATATAAATATATTTCATATGTATTTATATAAGTATGCACTAGTTTATGTAGTCTATTGATTTGTAAGTATTATTTATATGTATTGTACACATGGGTCTACTCCTACTCAGCAATCCACCTGTCTCATCCCTATTTGGTTTGCTGGAAGAGATCTCTTATTAGAGATAAGCTCGCCTTTGTACACGTTTTCTATGTTTTTACTGTCCTATGTAACTGTTTGTGTGCAATAAAGAAATTATGAAATTATGAGACATGATTCTTTGATGGTGATGAATTATCCATCCAGTTTACTCGATGTTTTGTCTAGGGTATTTAATGATTTACCTACTATGAATAAGGATTTTTTTTATTTTTGGTTATTAAAGGGTTTATCATGAAATGGCTGATACCCTACAGATTATAAGTTTTGTCATAACAACAATCGTCACGCTTTTACCCTTATGGGGTCAATTCTGCCCAGTTTAAGTTAGGTTTTTAATACTCGACTTTTCGTGATAGGGGACTAGCCCATCGCCGCAGCAATAAAATAATGGAGGATTTTTCACAGTGATTTCCATTACCGTAAAAACGTCCATACAATGTCATATCATGTCTGTTCACACCATATAAAAAAGGTCTGAATACACCACTTTAAGAATTAAAGAATACCACATCCACGATTCCATTCTTCAACATTTATGATACACACACAACACTCAGATTCAGCAAGGAGCAAAGGGGAAGATGTAGATTTCGTTCAGCCATTAACATGTATATTGCTTCTAATTTATAGCGCAAAGCTTTTTGATAACGCGAGAAAACACCATTCGCCCATAGAAATAACGTTTCATTGTCGAAATAATTCGCGGATTACAATTTGTATATTGTGTTGTTTTCGATGCAATTGTCGCTGGTAATGGGAGTTGATTTGCATGTAATGTGCGATGAAAATTTTGAACGGTTGCCATAGAAATCAATAGGATGTTGCTTAATTTTAAATATTGGTAGTTTTGTGATCTTGTTACTGATGATTATTTCATATTTCGCATATCGAATAAATAACTCAAGAATCACCTTTCATTCGGGTACGGAAACATAGGAATGAAATTAAATGTCATACTACTTGCTCGTTATTACTTTTTTGTTGTAGTTCATTCATAGTCATATGACCAATAGTATAGTACTCTATTCGTAAAAGGAAAAACTTTACTTTATTCACCCAAGACAATGTCAACTGTAGTGTTTAGAAAAATGACAAATCAGTTAGGAAATATTGTAATTTTGATAAAGAAACAATGCAAGTGACTCTTGGCCGGATTAAAGTTTGACAGACAATCAAAGTCACTACTGTTACTGCCTGCGATTTGGGAGGCGACACGAACTGTATTAAGCAAACTAATTAAAATGAAGTGTTTGAAAATGGAAATTTTGGCCACCGCGCAAGAGCTGTTGGATTTGAGGTTGTCAGTTTAGTGCCTTTAGATCCTTTAATTTTGTGGTTTGGGCACCTTCCAAATATCCCTCATTGTCTCTCGCTTGTAAATCTCGAGATACGTCAGAACACATTTAAGCGATACCTACTTTATTTAGGCAGCAGTATTGGCATCAGGCTTTCAGCGTTTTATTTAAACATCGTGGCCAAACAAAAGTAAATTAACTATTCCGCAACTCGCCTTCGCGTTACAAACTCGCAATCAGTTCTCATTTAGCACTTATTACCTTCAATTTGAAAATGGCTGCAAGCAGAAGCAATCAGGGAAATACGTCTCAAATAAACCTCCACTATTGTTAGCTGTGAAAAGCACTTCATTCTATCTACCACCGCAACTTGGTCTACCGCCCTTCTAGGTGCGTCTATAAATCTATGGCCTAGCGGATTTAGTACTGAGTTTTGTAGGTCACGTAGAACTGGTGGGTTCATCAATAAAATAGGGAAAACGCCAAGCATATTTCGCTCGACTCGTCGCCGCTTTAAGCGAATATCACTTAGCTAGAGAAAAGTTATAACAATAAATTTGCGATAAAATTTACATACAGTTCCTTGGAGGCTGGTCGCATGGCTTGGCACGGATTGTCGTGGGCCTTTTCCTGAATTCTGAATACGATTTTCGTGTTATTATTTGTGGTTCGCTAGCTTTTGAGTATGTTGTTATTTTGGGAGGAGTGTGTGCTTTTATTCCGCTTCGCGAAGTATTGTAGTGTTCGATATTTTACTGCTTTGTTGTGAAGGAAAACATCGTGATGAAACCTGCACTTCGGTTAATAGAATTCCGAAAGTTGTACAATATATGAAGGTAGATTCATTCATTCAAGATCACACGTACTAAACAATCAATATTTCATTAAATACCTACTTATTTTTTTTTTATTTATTTATTATTATTCAAATTAAATTATATAGCATTACAGAATAATCCAATGCGCTTGACAAATACAATAAACAATAATTAATAGTATACCATGATTAATTGCATTCCATTTGATATTCAATTCAATTAAAAGTTCACTAATTTCAAAATATACAAATTAAATTATCTGAGGACAACACTGTCATACAGTCATCTCGCAGAACCTGCCACTATGAAATCCTTACGTGATCCTGAAGTATTTACCACCTTTGTAATAGAGTCACGCAGGCGCACGCGAGGATACGAGTAAGATTAAGCCATACTCCATCACGCAGGCTCAGTGCGGATTGATGCAGGTATGTGTGGCTAGTGGCCAACCCGACTGTCAAAAACTATCGAGCTGCCTTACGGCCGATCCCAATAACCGATCTCTATCCGTGATCTGCAGATTACGCGTTACATTTGACAGTTACGCTATGTGATTTATATCAAAATTGACACTAGCAATCTGAAATCTGCAGATTAAGGATAGAAGATAGGTTATTAATTTCGGCCGTTAGTAGGGCCTCTGAACTCGTCCAGAGTGAATGCGCGGTGACTTCGGCCTAAGGCCGGGACTTCACCAAAGCGGAGATGTGCGGAGATGTGGAATATTTGTATGGCGCCATGGAAGCGGAGATGTGAGCTGTTTCCATCGCGCATACAAATATTCCACATCTCCGCTTTGGTGGAGTCTCGGCGGCGGCGGGCCGGGGCTGCACTTAAGTCACATGGTTCGTCCACATTACTCGCCGAGTAGCGTGGCGAGTGACGAGGGAAGGAGGCAGGGAGGTGGTGTGGACACGTACATCGTCCTGCTCCTGCTCCTCGTCCTTGCGCTACCGCTTGTCGGCTTTTTGGCGTGATTCAACGGAAAAGGACTTTTGTTACCTAGTGCTGAGCATTGGGTTACGTGTGGAGTGGACTCGCATCGATGCTTCGCGAATATTTTCGAGGCGCGATTCAAAGGAAAAGGACTCTAGTTACCTAGTGCGTAGAGCGTTGGATTACGTGTGGACGCGCATTTATACTATTTACGAAATATTTGCGAAGTAGAGAAGTGCGCGTCCACACCACTCCGCGAGTACTCGCGGCAGGACGAGGACGAGTAGCAGCACGAGTAGCAGGACGAGGAGCTGAGTGTGGACGCCCTAATAGATATGCCGAGCCGGAAATATTGCCATTTTTGTATAGGGGCAATATTGCCGTAAAAATGGCAATATTACATCGGCACGGCTCGGCACATCTATAGTCACAACACCCACCTTAGTCACTACAGTATGAATGGAAGTGGCGGTTTCATATGTTCAATATTTCACGCCCGCCTTATCCACTACGCAAGCTTCTCACTTTGGACGAGGCCGACATAGCCTTACAACTACGACTAAGATCGTAGCTATACCTGTATTTCTAATTCAATATTGCCTATAAGTTTACCAAATATACGTCAATGCCAAATTAACACGTGTCATTGCCTGCGATTTGGGAGGCGACACAAACTATACGAACTAAACTAATTAAAATGGTGTGTTTGAAAATGGAATCTGTGGCCACCGCGCAAGAGCTGTCGGATTTGAAGGTTGTCAGTTTAGTGCCTTTAGTTCCTCTAGTTTAGTGGTTTTGACACCTCCCAAATAGCCCCCATTGTCTATTGGAGATGCTCTTTCCAACAATATTTTGGCTTGCGGTGACTACGCCGCTTTTTGACATTAAGTTGCTTAGAACTAGCGCTGCCCTGTAAACCCGCCTTTAACATCAAGTCTCATCTGAAGGGCTACCAAAGGACAGTTCCAGTGTAATATAATCATGAATTCTACTAAACAATCTTGATGAAATATTTATCCATACAATTTTATTTGAAGTATGTTTGTTATATCAGGCGAATAATCCGATTTTACCTGTTAAACTATCAATAAATTCATTTAAATGCCGCTTTTATCAAAATAGTAATCTACTACGAGACAAATTGTCATTTTATATGGCATTGGCAACCCACGTATTTACGATTTTGGCAAGTAATTTGAAATACAACTATATAGTAATCGGAAGCGAACACCGCTAGCCTCACGGACCGACGCTTCGACTAAATGACTGTATCAATATGACAAAGGAAAAATGTTATAAGCCCCATGGAATCAAAAACACATGTGTCCAAAAAAGGAAATAGAAAACTAGGAATATTCCCTTCGCCCGGTATTTCCCGGGATTCACATCGCAGAGTGAAACTGCATGAAAGCCGATATTATAAAACGACCAATCAGATAAACGGAAACAAAGAAGAGATAAAAGTGGAATGGGGCTTGGTTCGCCATGTTTTGTTTATTTATCGTAATATCACACAGATTCTGTAGAGATATTCTGTAAGCCCTAAGACCCGTTTAAGAAAAGAATCGTCTCGGCTGCCATGTTTCAATGCGAATTGGAAATACGCTATTGTGAAAAAAAAAGCTTTGTGAAAATATTATGCTAACAAATCGTCACAATAGGTCACAATTACCTATTTTTTTAAGTTTCTGTGCAATAAAGAATATGAATATGAATGACGATTTAGCCATATAAAAAATCTGTAATTTTCACGCTCTTGAAACTTTAGCTGTGCTGAGAGCGAATTATTCTTTCGGGAATAAGTACTGTACAAATAAATTAGGTACATCATTTAAATTACTTACGTTAAATATTATTTAGTTACCTTAAATGAGAAAAAGAAGTCATAGGTCACTTTGAGCCATCAAAACTTGGAGCGGCCTGCATCATCAATGCTTTCATAATGAAATGGATAAAATGCAATTCTTAGTAGAATGTCCCTTCTAGCCTAATGAGACGCGATGGTCCCTTGTTGTTGGTCCTTCTAATTTTTTTACACACGTTTGTTCCAAAAGCAAATATGGAGAGGAAACGGTAAATACTGGTTTCTGTGTTTGCTGTGAGTTTATGGGACTTTATGCTTTCTTTGTCTATTTGCTGCGATATTTTCCTTTCCCTTTTACTCATCCTTTGCAGAGTAAGCAATCATAAATGGTCACAACTGTTTTTTTTTATATAAACCTAACTAAATGTTCCTGTCATGCCTAGGTTTGCTGGAAAAAAAGCTCTCCTTTGTACATATATTTCTGTAAATGTCACATGTTTTTTTAATGTTTTTGTGCAATAAAGTATAAATGAAATCCAATGAAAGGAAATATTGTTGTTGTCCTTTTTCTATATGGGCTGGCAGGCACAATCCCAACTTTATCCAGATATTCAGGATTCAGTATTTTTTTGTTTAATCCATTTCTATTCTATGTTTAGATCAAATTAAATGGTGCATCTCTTGAATGTTATGTTTGCTGAATTTGCTGAATTTGTACCATGAGAAGACTACACAAACATTAATTAATTATCAACGCGTGAACCGCACACTCAAGCCAAACCAACAATAGTACAAGCATACCGACCCAACATTGGATCTGTCCATCTTCATTAGCCGCCATTGTCACAAATCCAATCTCGACAAATCTTCGCCGTATCAGTTACAAAAGCTGCTACAGCAGATCTCGAATGAATACAAATGATGTATACATCCGACCGCGGTCTGGATCGCAGGAGGAAATGACCGAGGATTTGTCATTGTCAAATTTGAATACGGAACAAACGGTTGCAGGAAAAACGAACGTCATCTGTTATTTGGCAAGTTGGACCGCGGTCTATTAAATCCGGGGGGTTTGGTTTGTGTCGTTTTGATGATGGTTCTTTTTCGTTTCCGCTGTGTGATTCCAGATGTAGCAGTTGTGGAGTTATGACGAATGTCTGTGTAGATTAGAATCATGTTGCATCATGGTTTGCAGTTGTGTTGTCATTTGCAAAGAGAAAATAAGGATGGTACAAAGTAAGTACATACATTAAAAGAAGGAAGGTTTAGCTGTAACATCTTGGATGTTTATGAGGTGAAGTTGCCGTTTCTGATTCTTACAGGGTATCCCAGAAACAATGTATGTAGGTACGTGTTTGTGTTTTAAATTATAGTTGTTTTGTTAATTTTTGTAAAAACTACCACATTCCTGAACTCGTCACTTTTCTGAGTTCAAACCGTGTAAGTTGACATCCAAAATTGGTAACAGTAAACGCTTGCAAATAAAACACTTAAAACCATCGCCAGGTGCCCAAAACAAAGCATGCGAATAAGGAAACAGAGAAATTATGACAAACCATCGAACTGGCACGTCTGCAAGAGGAAACTGTAAATCTAATGTTGAGCCCTCGACTGTGCCGGCTAAATAATAGATGGTTGCGCAAAAATTGCTAACATGCCAAATGAGAGAGTTCTCAACTCGACACTGTTATTTCAATAATTTTAAATGCAGTGTCGCCGTACCAAAAGTTTGGAAGTAATTATGTAACCTTCTCAACTTTTGACAGTTTCTCATTGCGTTACATCAGTTTGTAATTTATAACAATTACTTTTCAATTGTAATTTGGCCAGATCGGCCAATTTTCATTGCAAATGCGGATGCCAAAAATGAATGAGTACTTACTTCTTACTTCCTGCGGCGCTACAACCCTTTGTGGGACTTGGCCTCCTCCACGATGTTTCTCCACAGGTCTCTGTCCCGTGCCTCTTTCTTCCAAGATGTTTTCTTCGTCATTATCTTTAAGTCCTCCTCAATGCAGTCAAGCCATCTCTTCTTCGGTCTGCCTCGTGGACGTTTCTGTTGTTGAGGTATCCAGTCAGTCATGACCTTCACTGCTCTGGTCAAAAATGAATGAGTATTGCCTGTTAATTTGATCAGTGACACGAAATCAGAATCCTTGTCAAAAAAGCGCAAACTCAAAATATAACAAACATCAAACTATTGTTTTAAAATAGTTTTGTGATAACGCTCCGTTGATCCAATGTTGTAGTGAACGGATAATAATATTTTAGTTTTTGATAGTTCGTAAAAATGCTCCGCACCCTAAAACCCCAACAGGAATTATGTAGAGACGCCATTATTCATTTCGCATTTGAAATAGTCACTGCAAAATGGGAAATGAGTACGTGTAGGTATCGAAAAACGAGAAAATACCGGGAAATATGTGCGAACGGGAACAGAAAGGATTTGCATACGAGAATAGGCTTCGTGGGTGATGTATCGCTGAAATAAAATTATGTAATTTACAAGTCTTTGTATTTGTACCTGATATGATTTATGGCAATGACCTGGGGGGCAATGCTACTAAAAATAGGCGTACTATTAGCTATTTTCAAGGCCGCGAGAATGCCTCAAAAACGCCTTGCGAATACTGGCAATCCATTTGCGATGTGTTACCGGAGTACCAAATGACGCCGGCGCCTCATGAATAAATTAGGGGTGCTTTTTTCATGTGTATTTCAGGAAATACTAGGCAAATCGTAATCAATTTCTGGTATATGTAATTTGACTGTATAATCTAGGGTTTTCATGAAGGAAAACGTGTTTGGATAAAATTTTCTCGATAGAAAATAAATCCAAAGTCAACCCTTTTTTCCAATATTTTTTCCTTTTTTACCGCAGTAGTAGTAAATATGATCTTTCTATTAATTGTAATATGCGGGGAATTGTTGTTATTAGCGATTTGAAGATTGAAATGTAATTCCCTGGAATAGCTTTATTTTTATGATTTTTTTTCCGTTTTGGCGCTTACGTTGATTCAGATTAGGCGCGAGCGCACAATTGCCATCCCACTTATTCCTGTTCCCAGGTTATATTTGCTTCTCACTTCCGCAATCTTCGTTGACCTTGGTTTGTAATTATTCGTACCTCGCCTTAAGAAGCGGTCGAAATTCAATTGCAATGCTTTTCCCAGTGCAGCATAGGGCCACTGTTTCCAAAAATTAGAAAAGGAAAATTACTCCCGTATGTTTAGTCCCACTGCTGGGCAAAGGCCTCCCCATTTCGAGCCCACACATCTCTAGTCAGTGGGACACATTATAGGCTACGTAAAAAAAAAAAAAAATTTAGTCGTTTCCTTCACCCGATTTACCCTCGAGTCAACCTAACTCAAGAGGTGTTGTCAAAAATTGCTTTCAAATTGAATTCATGTAGGACGCATTGACACAAGACTGCCTCTGTGGCGCAGCGGTTGCGCATCTGCCTACCAAGTGAGAGGTCCCGGGTTAGATTCCCGGATGGGGACAAAAAAAAACCAGGTCTTGGATGTTCACCTAAAGTAGTACGAGTACCTACGGATGCCAACTGTCAAAGAAGAAGTTAATCACATGACCAAAACCTATGAGGGAAGGGTTAACCGCCACCAAAACGAGCGTACCTCGGCACTGGGCGCTCCCCCAACTATAAGAGGACTGAAGAGGAAGCATGTATGGACGCTGTCTAACCCCCACTTATTAGGCAACCCGACAATGGAAGGGATTGCCGAGCACGCCACTTAGGCCGAGACTCCACCAAAGCGGAGATGTGAAATATTTGTGTACGCGATGGAAACAGCTCACATCTCCGCTTCCATGGCGCCATACAAATATTCCACATCTCCGCACATCTCCGCTTTGGTGGAGTCCCGGCCTTAATCATGCACAAGAACTGCTTAAAGTGTACGCACTGATTGCACGTTAGCACAAAAATATGAAAAAAAAGAAAGGTCTTGGATGTTTACATAATTCATAATTTCTTTATTGCACACAAACAGTTACATGGGACAATAAAATAACATAGAAAATGTGTACAAAGGCGAGCTTATCTCTAATAAGAGATCTCTTCCAGCAAACCAAATAGGAATGAGACAGGTGGATTGCGGAGTGGGAGAAGACCCATGATATGTGATGTTTGTGTTGTCGCTGTTTCTGGTTCCCACGACACAGGGTATCCTAGTGTGGGGCCAGAAGCAATGTAGGTGCATGTATGTAAATGTTTATATTTATGTTTAAGAGTTCAGAAGACCAAGTCAAGGAGCTCTCAATAGAGCGGGTGTTAGTGTTGAATTACTTTGAACCCTGTCTTACAGCACACAGGCACAACGATATTTCGGCCCTTGAGTGACGTTTTCAGGGGAGCGCTAGTTCTACGATCTCTCGTTAAGCATAAGTTCCACTTGTCACCGCGCCAAAATATCACCTCGCCCACTTTTATATTGCCTATACTAAGATGCAGTTAATTGAAAATTAAGGAATAAAATAAAAGGAAATCTTTATTTATCGCAACATGCTAGAAATAAATGTTGCTTTAGTCCCTACACTTCGATTCCCTTTGTGGGTATAATATAATATAATTATACCGGGCGTTTTACTAATTTGTGCATACTTGCATATGACTTTCACTTATTTTGACAGAAAATGCTTTCGCGGATACTTTATATGAATTGTAATCAAATAGATGCTCCAAAAACAAGAATGACAGACAAAACTATACGCACTTCCAAAAATCACACAAAAGGGTTATTCCCACTGACCAGCAGAATCAATTAATCAACATCACTGCGTAAAATAAACACGCGCGGAGTCTTTATTCAGTGCTACGAACGCGCTTGTATCGCATTAATCATGTGTCGGATTTCATGTAAATTTGGCTAAGAGCCCTCTGATATATGGACGGGTTTCGTCCCGTCTCGGCATAATTTCTGCTGGGAATGAGAAAAAAATCTCTGCTGTTTCGGCTAAGTTGCTTGATGATCGTATTTTGAATAGCTGCGTAATTAAAGATTATTTAAAGTAAAACAGTTGTAAAACTATTGACACATTGATGCTTAAATTTAAATAAAACAACAGCTCATGCTTACCAGTCACGATGGAAGACTTGTCATTTGTCATACTTACTATACATAGGTAAGATACATAGGTATACTATCATAACTACGGAATATTTCGTAGTCGTATTCGTAGCCATGGGCATTCTATGAACCAACTCTACTTAGTTGAAACAGGAATACTTAGAAAAGTGTTTCAAAATGGTATGTCACTAAACGGGAATAGGTATTTTGAATGGTCAAGCGTGACCAACGCTAAGTGGAGACTGGCGAATATCATCAAACCACTGTAGCTGTAGTCTTGAGTGCTTATTTTCAAATAATAATTTTAGTGTAGGTGGTAGAGTATCGAATTATTGGCAAAATCGTGGGCTATGGGAAAAGCATGAACATAATAATTATATTTATTTCTTTAAGTGAGGGTCGTACATTAGAAGTACATCGGCCTAATAGCTTCTGGACAAAAAAAGTCCAAGACTTTGACAGTGGTTACCAAGACGTCAATAATGAATGAAAGGGGATGGGGAAGTTAAATGACAAACATTTTTCCAGTTCGGTCAGCGGGCTTATTCGCTAACTCAGTAGCTATTTATATTATCATATAGATATTTATAAGATCGTTCAAACGCAACCGCGCGGTTTTCAGGCGGTTTCGGTTTGTAACCGCACGGTTCCAGCTGTGTCTGAACAAGCACTAAATGTTTCACTATGCCGAAGTTTACAGACTCAGTTGTCCCTGGCTACCAGTCCAGTAGTGTCCGCTAGTCCACTTCATTTCATTTTTCATCCTTAACCCGTTTTGTTCAGTGACAGGGGACCACGTTGTATTGAAAGAGAGAGTTTGTTTTTGTTGCCGAAGGAACCCTCCTCAATCAGTTTTATGGGATTCCGTAGGACCTGTTGGACATCATTAACTTGATGTTGATTTACGGTTTGAGATTTTCGTGGAGTATTTATGCTGTTTCGAAATTATTTTAGCATGACTACTGAAGTAGTACTACCACGCCAGGTTCACTTCAAACAAATCAGCGAGAACAGCCGCACACACACAGCTACATTGTATTCCGTATAAGCACGCGCCGCCACACGCACAAATTGCCGAATCTCGCGTCCTTCGCGTGCTACGAGACAGGCAAGAGTAGGTAGTTATCATGTGAACAGGGGCCTAGTGAACTTATTATCATAGCGACGCGGTTTTTCCAAACTAATGGCAGAGGCATAATAATAATTGTGCCCTCGCCTAGCCTCCTGTAAGTACTAGCTTGACCAGAAATGCTAGAAATTAAATGATTGCAACATTTGCAGACTACTCGTGTTATCTCCCACACCCCACTGTTTGTTTGTTTTTAATGGGTCTTTATTTATGATAATAAATAAATAACTATAACAATCCCAGTGTTCTTATTCCTAGATATAATAGGTCTCAAGATATTAGTAATTTTTTTAGGCTATCTGGGCTATAATAAAACATGAATACGCGAAACGTAGATGACCGAGTGGATAAAACATGATTATTGGCAATACAGTTTACAGTTACAGTTGATTTTAGGGATTATGAAGGCTTTGGTGGAGCACTACATTTGATGATTATGGTAACAGTAACACCGTATTGTAGGTACCTTGAAATATTTGTTTTTGTCAATTAAAACAAGCAGTAGTGCACTAATATGTCACTTATTGTAGTCATTCATTTTATTTCTAGGATTACTTGCCAAGCTATACTACAGATTACTACGTAACAGTAGGAAATTTCCAATACCTACTGCTATAATAGCCTGCTCCGTCGCGTCAGCAACCGCTGCATGCTAAAATGTGCCTAAATGCTCAAGCGTACAGTTGTGATCGCCTCGCACCGCGCGATCTCACACTAATCGCAGGGCTGCCTCTTCGAAAAGAAGGCATCGCAGATACTCGTACGATACGAACACAGTAACAGTTCAAAACGTGCGTGCGCTTGGCTTGCGACAACCATACTGACTTGGGCAGCCGGGCCATAGCCAGGCTGCCCGAGAGCTCGGGCGGGCGGTAGGTAATTATAGCGCGCGACTACATTCAGTGACGGAGGCCTGGCTATACGTAGTCCTCAGAGATCGCTCCCTGTGACCCGGTTACGTCACGGATAATGGAATGTTGAAACTGTCTAAAAGGGCTAATACATGGCCCTGAATGAGTGCACTTACTACCTGACCCTAATTAGGCGCCTAATTATAGGTCCCTAATTAGGTGTAGTGTAATAACGAGCATCCCTAATTAGGGCCCTGAATGAGTACATTTTATGCCTGACGCCTAATTATGGCCCTAATTCGGTGTATTGTAATAAGGAGCATCCCTAGTTAGGGCCCTATAGATCCTTAAACGTGGGCGCAAATGTTTTTCTGAAAAACCTAATTTAAAAGCTGAAACATTTTATGTTCTACTTGTAAGCCCATTTTCTGCAACAGAGATTAATTAAATATAGGTCCAAGATAGTTTATAATTATCATTTATCGTCTACGTCAGTATAATAATATGAGTATAGGTACCCAACACATATATTAGTTCCATAACCACGCTACTATCTCATACCAAACTGAGCCATACATCACAGGCTCACAGCGTTCGTCTAGTAGCCAAGAAACAACCTTTGACAAATATGGTGGTTAGTGATAGCAAAATTATGCCCCCCGTCCAACAGGGCATAACCCTGCCAAGTTGAATATGAGCGGTCAATCTTGGTGACCGGTACAAATGTGGGGAGTTCGTATTGGATCGGTTAGCATTTGTCTGATGTGGTGATTGTAATTCATAATCAGAGGGCGGGCGGTGTTATATTATGGCGCCTTGGCGATGATGAATGGTGATGAATTAGGAATTGTGGTGAGACATAGATCGGATCGACACCTTTATTTATCTACTCAGAGTTTTACTGATCATACTAAATGTATGATTTAGCCAACATTTGTATTGAATTGAGGAATTTCAGGTCAAACGAATGACGCGTTATTCGTGAGAATTTATCTCATTCGTGTGACATAAAAATTCGTGTAATCGACCCTCGTAGAAGATTTGTATCGCTTGCAGCGTGCTATTTGCAGCGTGCGTAACAATGTTCGTAGCAGATTCTAAACGCTTGCAACGCTATTTGCAGCGTGCGTAACAACGTTCGTAGCAGATTCTAAACGCTTGCAACGCTATTTGAAGCGTGCGTAACAACGTTCGTAGCAGATTCTAAATGCTTGCAACGCTATTTGCAGCGTGCGTAACAACGTTTGTAGCAGATTCTAAACGCTTGCAACGCTATTTGAAGCGTGCGTAACACCGTTCGTGGGTTGATTTTTCATCACACAATTAATCTCATTCGTGTTAGAGATAAGCTCGCCTTTGTATAGTCTATTATATGTTTTCTGTATGTCATTCTTATGTAGTACAATAAAGAAATTACGAAAAACTCGAAACTGAGTTATAACGGCTGGAGTTGGCGAATAATGGAGGTTTAAAGAGTAAGGCTATTCCCTAAAATAAACTTAAAGTCTGTCTAATCTGCAAAGTCATTTACTATTTTCATCACCCCAAACATTATGACATATTTTTAATTATGCACATTTGCGAACGCGGCTCGCAATTTTAATTTCAGAACGTAATCCGCTTATAACGCCGCGCGGTGTAAATGCGGTCTCTCTAATTATGGGTTAGGGATGTGCCTTTTTGGGTTGGTAGCATTAAAGTAAGTGAAGCTACCTACCTAACTAATAAATCAACGCCGTATTCATGAAGCGCCTGATACAATTTTCATTAAAATACCTAATACTAAACTCGAACTATAATCTCACTCATAGCAACAATTGAATGAATATTTGATACCCTTCGATTTTAACTTTTTGTACTATAGTCTATTCGTGATAAGAATGCAGTGAAATTTAAATTTAAATCTGTTAACAACACACACTCACAGGAGAGGACACAACCTTCGCGTTCGAAAGTTTGCCTTCAACTGGTCACTGTGAACTTGGCTTCATAATTGGAAACGATTTTATTGGTTACGGGGCGTGGCTAAGCCGCCGGACAGTGATGACTTTACTACATTCTTATCACGAATATACTATATCCTCGGTAACTATAGCCTCGGTTTAATTTTTCGTCGTATTGTCATGTCGCGCTACAAAGAGCGGTGGATAAACAAATAACAATGGAGTTATGTATCTGATCATCAATCACAAAAGTCTTAGACCTATTTTCGCGCAGTATCGATGCCGAAACATCGTTGACCGTTTTCTTTATAGGCCTACATAGTGCGACGCGACTTCGATACTAGGGTTGAACAGCACTATGCAAGCGCCACTATCGTTCGACTGACAGTCATAACAGCAATTAACACAGAGTAATCCCACTGTGACAGGTTTCTTATTAACACCATTTGTCAGCGACTGTACCGCGGTAGATTACGGTAAATTATCAGAGATCTCTATTTGTTACCTTGACTGTACTGATTGGGGGACTTTCTTCTAGGTTTATGCCTAATGCCGGGCTTGATATCGTCGCAACAAGTAGGTAATTTTATTAAACATTCAATCAATAATGAGAAAATGCATTTAACATATGAGCGGAAAGAAAAAAATATTTACTTTTATAAGCACTTTTAGCCTAAACATGTATAAGTTCATAGCACAATTATAAAATCATGCGAAAATCAAAGATAAAATACGGTAAGCCTTCTCTCTCTATCTCTCTCTCTCTCTCTCTTTCTCTCTCTCGCTAAACGCCAGTATCATGCTCGTGGCAACTCGGGTTCCGTCCCGAAGACGTGCCAAAACAAAGACCCCGTACTGTACCTATGTAGACAAAGCCTTTCTTAATTTTCTTACCTCTGCAACTTGCAACTTTTTAACTTTTCAGATTTTATCGTTTCATGATGTTTCACGTTTGGGCACATCATGATGTGCCCGATTCTACGATCGGCCGCCGATATCTACTTAAATGGTAAGTCTACATTAGATTAAGATTAGGAATTTAGCATACGTCTTAGAAATGTACCGTTATTCTTTGTTTATATACTTCTAGATCCGCATAGTCCTATCCCTATCACAGTTTATAATAATAACTCAAGAATTTATTCGATCGGTCCACCAATCTGAACAACCAACAAACCCAAGAAGACAATCAGAATAGGGTGCGTGGACTTTAAAATACGCTCCCCTATTAATCCTAGGTATTTAGTGAGATTGAAAATTTTGTTGAGAATATTAGAGGATTTACTTCGCAGTAATTAATACTTGCGACTTTGTAAAACTAATCAGTGATGGTGCGAGAATTAAAATTAGTTGAACTGGATAAAGCATGTGCTGGATTCTTAGCTTCATAACATGAATCTGTAATTTTAGTGGAATGTCGGGAACTGTATTTATAAGCTTTATGAGAGAGTTTTCATCTATAATTTAATATTATTACGGGTAACGCTTCGAGGCTAAGTAAACTGAAGTTTACCCGGGTAAACCTAGTATTACCCAAATTTTTTTGGTAAAGTCCGTATACAAATTTTATTTGCAAAAACGTACTTGCCAATTTCCTAGCAAAACTGCCTAGTAGTAGATAAGTAAGTTTGAACGTCTTTGAACGTACACTGGATACGCTCCGTGTCGTCTATCTTTGTACTTTCTAACACAAAACACAACAATGGATGGTGTATATCAAGTACTGTAGGTACATCTAACCACTTCAATATAAATGATTGCAATTTAGAAGCCATTGTGCACAATTATTACACTTGTCAGCATATCTAAGAAGGGACTGAAAGCATTTACAAGATAGTGTCCAGAATATGGACTTCATAACAGGTTTGTATTGCGACGAAACTTCTGATAAATTAGGGACATATTTTTGAGAGTCCGTGTCTAAAGGTCCTTTGTGTTCAAAAGAGGGAGATGATGACGATAGCGAATATGACTTTTAATTTTGGTCGGACTGGTTTCGAGTTATTTATTTTTTTATTTTCACTCTGTTTGCGTAGAAAGGTGAATGACAATTTAGTAAAATGTTTCTTATTATGATAGAAATTATTTATAGAAAGATCACACAAATGTTATTAGGACTTTCTAAATGATTACAAAGGTAAAATCAATTTATTTATTTTATTTGTTTTATTTATTTATTCAAAAAGAAAAACAGAAAAAGTTTACACAATTTGAGGAACTTAGCTAAAAAGTGACACCTAAATATTGGAACAACTGAGCCCGAGCTAGGTGTAAACCTGTATTTCAGGCTGCAGTGCTCTTCCCAAAAAATATGTAATTTGCTAATTCATACACGGTCACATAGCATTATAAAAAATTAAGCAAATAAAGAATGCCACATGACAATCTATGTACTTACTGTTTTCACAAACATCTCATATTCCCACGCAAACTACAACAACATTCAAAAGTTATGTTGTAATTTTGTGTCACACGCCTAAGCGTTTTAAAACGCTTCCCTAATATAGTGTTAACTACTTCCAAATCACTACGCATGATGTATGACGACAATATCCATACAAGCGTGAAAAGACAAGCACTAATACTTACTTTTTTTTTACAGGATTTTCGACTAAACGTTGTACTAAAGTCTCTACCCTAAGGACGAATATTGGTTGCATTTTTTTAGGGTTGTTGGTTTTAAAATGTAAGTCTTTATTTTGATTTAATGAAGAAGGAGTGCTTCCCGAAATTGGTCACGTGGCGTATGTTTTTGGATAGTTTTTTCATGTAATTGGGTTTTTAATACTGTACAGTTTATGGATGACTTTGTTAACGCTTCGATTGGTGCTCAATTGCTGACTACTACTTGTACTAGAACGTGCGGCATTAGGTATACTGGTTGGTCACAAGCACTATAAATCAATAAGTTAATATCCATAATTATGTTTTAATCTATTTACGAGAAAGTAAGATGTAAGTGAAATTTAAATGTATGTTCATAAGTAAAAGCATAAGTAAAGTACCTATGCCAAAATCGTACGGTAGGATTTGTGGAACTTTTGTCTCCGCCTACCCTCTCTTTCGAAAAGCATGACCGCTAGACTAGTCAACCTGTATTTTTGAGCAAATTAATCATAAATTAATCGAAGAACCTTATGCACAAACGCCTGTCCAACTTAAATAGCAAAGCCACCGCTCAAGAGCATTGTTCAGTCTTCTCGATTACACCCTTTGGAGCAGGCGCCAAAATATAAATCCCAAACCACATCTGTCAAAGATACGATCAAAATGTTGATGAGTTGGCGCTCAAAATTACATTTCGTCATAGCCCACCCTTGGTGTGACGTCATTCATTCCCCTGGAGTTGAAGTGTCATTTCCCTGCCTCCCGCTTTCCCCTTGCATTTGGTTCTGTTCTGTCGTAATCCCGAGCAATCACTATCTTCTATGGTTGTCGTTATCATTTAGATAGGAGTAAGTTACAGTAAAATCGTTAGGTTCCGTCATTCCGTGGTTTGTTGATAGTATGCTGTTTTGAAAATGTAATTGAAGAGTAGAAAGATATGAGTATTTTCTTCGCAGAAAGTCATTTACGGTAGCACAACAACATGGATATATCTTAATTTGTAAACCTGAGGGTCGATTTCACCAACAACTCCTATCTTTTAGGGGACACTTTATTTCCTTTCAAAGGCCACCTAGCGGTTGTTTTGCTTTGACCTAAGCTTAAGGGACATCTAAGCTACTAGGAAACCCCCTAAATTTAAGGGACTTGCCTTGGAAACAATCGCTAGACAGCTAAGAAAAAGAGCTAAGTGTCCCCTAACTGTTGATGAAATTGGCCATTGGGACATAGGTAATTGTTGTTACATAGTCTACGACGATGACGACGATGTAGTTTAATACAAATATTTTGGCTTGCATCGCTAGATAAGATTTAAACATTTACGTAAAAGTGTTCGCAGTCGTACATAGCTAGACAAAACAACTGTCGTTATCAACACTGACTGAATTACTTACACATAACTTAGGAATTACTTACCTATTTAAAAATTCGGACATTCTCCACAAATACCATCTCTACATTCGTTCTGCTACACAGCCGCAACCTGCTGACCACTAGAAACCCTAGTTAATGTGTAACAATATTAAGATACGGTTAATCCTTCCATAACTTAGGATCAGAGCCGTTAACCGCCGGGTTAGACGGCTGACCATTGTCCTGCGTTTAAATTAAACCGAGAATGGTACAAGGGGGTCTCGGGTTGGTAATTATTTTATTGCGTAAGGTTTGAGGAAGCATATGGTCTGTAACAAAGCAGGTAGAGAACATATTATTCGTGTGTTTTCCAATTTAGAAGCTATACAAGCGAGGCCTTTGCCCAGCAGTGGGACACCATTAAGGCTACTTTAGAAGAAAAACTATTCAAACGAGATATAAAGTGAAGGAAACGAGTATTTGAATAACTGGTTAAATTGTGCCTCTTCCTTGTTACGTGGAAAAAGGCGTGACGCTAAGTTCTCTTGTAGGATATTTTTATTTTATTTTATATTTTATTTTATTGGTCTTGAAAAATTCCACAGCTAATGTATTTATACAGCTAAATTAAAACTTAACAAAACCCAATGACGGATTTAAATTCCTTAATTTAGACATTTCGAAATTGTACGGAGGTAAAACAGTAGATAGAACAAACATAAGCTAAAATTAAAAATTAAAATGAAAATGCACAGGTGAGAAGTGGGTGAGTGTGATGGTGTGTATGTACATATATTGTAGAGTAGTGTAGTGTAGTGTGGTGGTGTACACACCTGCTTAGCCCTACGACAGTTGTCTTGGGATCGGATATTTGGCAGCATTTGCCACTAAGCAGGGTGCGTGGATTTTGAATCAGAAAATAGTTGTATAGAATGGAAAATGTCTATTTTCCTTTCCTTCAACACCGAATTCTGCTTATAACAGAGTTTTGCGCGTAGTTTGAGCGGCTCAAAGGGACGTGGAAGAGAGAGGTGTGTCTGGTTCTCTTAGTAGGAACGTTTAGACGAAGTGCAGAGGCATTAAGGTCCGGCGAGTCGAGTCGTCCGTTGCAGATGTCGTGAAGCAGCAGCATGTCCAGGAGGCTCCGTCTATCTTCGAGTGTCTGCAGCTTGTGATGCTCTAATAATGCACTGTAATCCCTTTGATCACAACAGTTAGTAGTGCGATAGTGAAGATGTTTGACGAACTTAGGCTGTATACTTTCAATTGGGTCAGAGTAGGTTTTATATTGTGGTCTCCAGATTGGGATACAATATTCTGGAACACTACGTACATAGGAGTAGTACAGTACCTTTAGACATAGTGATATCCTTAGTTTGTTTGGTGTTGGTATCGTCCAAAGATTAATAATACAATCTTCTAGCAACAATGCAACAAAGCTAAATTAGGTCTTTATATTTCAGTCTTTAATCACTAACTGAAATCACCACTGACACCAACATTTCTGACTTTACGTATAAGTACTGACTCTCAAGTTTTCCACAGATATTGGGGGTGATTAGGAAGGAAAATGCACTAAACTAAAATGGCCACTAAGCCCTCTAAACGTCATAATGACGTCACCTTAGTTGTTGATAGCAACTAAGGTGACTTTAAATACTAATCTTGGAAGATTTCTAAGCACAGTATAAGTTTACCAAAAGCCACAAACTTCGCAGCCACAACTGTGCCTCGGCACTCCGCATGGGATAAGGCTCAGGGATAAGCGTGACTATTAGGTTTACAAACGACAAACTTCAATAGGTAGGTATTAAATTAATTTATCTTCTAACTTCACCCCCAGAATTTCTAATTTCCATCGTCAGACCTCGTGAGCTCGTAAGATTTTATAGGTAACACAAACGGGTCCTATGGGTCGCTTTACTGGTTTTTGGGACTATTGAAACTTGACCCATTGCTTTGTGCGGACGTAGCTTAATATTCTTTATTGGCTCGTTAGGTGAAGACCAATTATGTTGATTTGTCCGTTCATTGTAAAGTGTCTGTGGGGAATTGTGTGATGGTTATGATTTTGGATATGACCAACGCTTTTGGGATGATGGGTAGATAGGGGGCGTGGTTAAATAATGTATACTTTTGTTTTACGTTTTTACAAATACAGAGATTACTTTTAAAATTGTTTTAAAACTTTAACTAAATCTTAAGCATTTTTTTTTTTAGAAGGGTGCTTACTCAACCTACACGCACACGGATACAGGATACGTTTCTGGTCCAGCATTGATTCTGAAAGGATAACACAAAATATTTATAGGTTGCCGTCATAAAGATTTTGCGAGATTATGAGTTGGAATTAGGAATCATACTGGAATTCAGACGTCTTCACCGACTTTCGTATATATATTTCGTATATATTTATAGCACATAAAAGACAAAACACAGAAAATACAGAGAAGTAATTTACAAAGGCAAGAAGCTTATACTTTACTTTACTTCGTAGTCTTCCAAAACTCAACTCTGTTTTGTGTTTGAAGCAATTGGTTATTTTGAATATATCATAAAATGCTCACGAATTTGTAGAGTCACTTTCCATTACACTTCCAGGGACATCAAAACAAGTGAACTACTAAAAACAAATTGATTGCATACTTACCAACACATAAAATAAAACATTGCCCTCCTATTGCATCAGATTAGATGCATCAACCAACACCACATATACCGACCAAACATTTTAAAAACCTACCAAATACTTGTAAATCTATAAAGTTTCCGTGGTGATCTCGTCCAGTTATTATTACTTTTGGATTGATCCGAACAACTCCATAAAATAATACAAATAATCCGAACAACTCCATAAAATAATGCAAATAAGTACATAATACATATCTATTTATATTTTATCTTGTACAGGGACTACTAAATTACTGCAAAGGTAACGTAGACTCGGAGTCCGACGACTTTATAAATCTATGGCATCAAAATGTAAATATAATTTTAATCTGTGGCACACTGTACTATTCCTTCCAACCCCCTTTTAGTTCACGGTTGGATGATCTCCCTTCCCTTATCATTAATATCGTTAATTAACACGATTTTTCCTACTAGAGTCCTTAATGACGCATTACTCATCTGTGCAAGATAGAAATTAATATATGAGAGCGGGATGTAGGTACCAACCACAGTGGTACCAACACTACCAACGTACTTATTGTAATAGGAATACGAAATTAGTAGAATTTTTATTGAAAAATATATCAAAATACACAATTAAATTAATTGTTATAGAAACAACAGAATTATCAAGGAATTTAAATATATCAAGCCATCGTCATATCTTTGATTCCATGCTATGGTTTTGAAATCGTAAATTCAAAAAAATAATTTTGTCATCTAAAGATAATAATAATTTACGTGCTTTTATAGTTTAATAGTGTTACACATTTGTTAAGATTGAATTCCATCGTACTATCACAACAATTTAGACTTGATTCAATAAGTAACCATATCTCTAACCAGAAACAGCTTTAATTCATTGATGGTACGAACTAATCGTGCCCTAATAGATATCTTTTTTCATGTCCCCTTTTGTAACACGAGGTATTGGTATTGTTAAAAATCTTCTGTCGTTGGCAAACTATGCCATATGTATCGACAGTACAGCTTTGTACAGTGAGGTAGGAGTTGATGTGGTGCTCGCAATCTGATATTTTGTAAATTAAATATTTTAATGAAAAATGTTGAGTCGAGTACAAACAAGGAGCACTTATCCAGTGGAGATAGATACATTTTCCTTTGAAACACAACTTACCAATTTACGGGCGGCGGGGGACGAGGTACAAGAGAGCAGTGATTGGTCAGCCGCTGCGAAACTGTCTGGGGCGGCCCGTCATCGTACATAGGTTGCGTATGCGAACGTTTGTTGAATACAACAAACGTTTGGCGAGCCGCATTCCCCCGCAGGCGCAGTCAATTGGATATATAGTCTCTGAGTACAAACGTGGATTTTTGGTGACTATTCTTCTGTAAAAAGTGATTTAACCTTTTAACAAATACAAGAACTAGACGATAGTCTAGACTAAAGCAGGGGAAGGTCTCTTTGTGATCTAATGTTACTTAAGTACTTATACTTACCTTATTGCACAAAAAACTCAATAAAGACACCGGCCTATGTCCTTATGAGACTACACCGGTTAACAATGGAAAAAACAAGTACAAAGGCGAGCTTACCTAAATGTTATGTTATTGAACAGTTACTTATCTTGAACTTCTGCCAAAAATGCAGTTCTATGGCAGCAGAATGTCATAAAGATCCATCAGTATGTCTTTGGTTTCTCACTTAACTATATCTACTACTACTACTACTAGTATCTATTTCTACCAATCAGATATTATGTGGTTGTCTTTTAACTAAACAAATCTATCACGATTATATCTCAACACCAAAACACGACACTCTGGCGTCAAGGGTGAATATATTATTATTTCCAATTCGAATATTGTCAACCCTAATACACATTAGCGTTTGACAATCGAGTTACGCTTAATAGTATTATTTTATGATTATTTTCTATTAGTTATGTGACAATTTGTTTAGTTTAGTTAGTAAGACGGGAATTAGTAATATTCCTGCCTATCCATTCTAGGTTTGCTGGTATAGATCTCTTATCAGAGATAAGTACGCTTTTGCACAAATATTTTTTATATTTTTTTTAGCTATCAATTGCTTCATATGCTGACTCGAAACAACATTTATGTAGATAGGTATTAAATATGATAAAGTAAAATCAGTAACAGGGGGCTATTTGGGAGGTGTCAAAACCACAGAGGAACTAAAGGCACTAAACTGACAACCTTCAAATCCGACAGCTCTTGCGCGGTGGCCACAGAGTCAATTTTCAAACACACCATTTTAATAGTTGCCAAGGTAATCCAATAAATCTAGGAACAAGTCTTAAGTTGAAGCATTATGTACAAAATGGCTTGACATTCTCAGAATTGTATATTTCTTGCAGATATATTTTATAAAGTCAATTTTGTGCAAAAAAAACACAGCATTTCATGGCACTTTTACAATGACGTCATTCTGTTGTTATTTCATAGAACTCAGGAACAAAAGTTCAATTTTGACAGTTCATTAAAAGTATCTATTTTGACTTGACAGGCCACAAGCCTATTAGCTTTGTTAGTATAGTTCGTGTCGCCTCCCAAATCGCAGGCATAGTCATATTAAATATTTAATTTTCTAACTTACAATCTTGATATCATCATTTCAATTACCGACCATAAATTTTGATTGGCACACAGGACCAATCTTCAGTTAATTAATTTGATGCCACGTCCCATCCATTACAAAGTCTAATGTTCACAAATTACTGTAAAGCATAGCATCAATCTTACAACTAATTATTTTGACAGACATTTTTAAAATTCTATTAGAATTTTCTGATAAGGGACACGCGACAACGTTTGATGCTTTATTTAATCGAACAAGAGGAGTTTGCGGTGTGATATAATGTAGAGCTCGTCTAAGCTGAAATGACGCGCCCCACTCCTTGGTTTTGTATTTACTTGTCATACAAAACCTAGGAGTAGGGCGCGTCATTTCAGCTTAGACGAGCTCTAATATTTAGTAAATACTACGAGTATTGTTTATTCCATAAATGGAAATTATGGTTACATTATGTGAGATTCCAGAGGCGTCAAAATTACACCAACAAAACGTCTATGATGACATGAAGGATTTACTCATTATGTAATGATATTAAATGCATTTAGTTCCTAATAAGGAAATCATCCACATCACAATCATTGCAACAATGAAAAAATATCTCAAAATATAACCACTTTAAAAAGGGTTTTCCGTGCCTTTGTCATAACAGTCATAAATCATAACCTTAGATGGAGATTACAACCTATTAAGATTACAATACCATGCACATTGACGCTCTTAGTTACCTTGTTTACATAGTTTATATATAAGCAGGTACTTATACATTATCTTAACATTACAATACCATGTAAACCAAAGCGTGCCAGCTACGTAAACTAATTTGATTAGGACCTAGGACACAAATTAGAACAATTAAGCGTTAATAATATGCAAAATTAGATCGCTAATGAGGGAAAGATAACATCTAGCGTGGATTATGTTATAGATTAGTTGGGATTTCGAGTCCCAATTATAGATTATGTTGGCTATGGAGTGGCATGCTTTGTTGGTCACACTGGTAATTAGATTCTGATACAGACGTACATGTAGAGACATGCAATGCAAAACTGCGGTGAGCTGATCAAATTATTTGAAGAAGTGAAATCAAACCTGCAAAGTTGATGTTTAAGAAAATAGGATTTGCTTACCTTTTTAACCGACTTCAAAAAAGAAAGGAGTTCTCAATTCAGCTGTATGTTTTTTTATCTGAAAAGTATAATGTCTAACTTAACGTATTAACGGTAAACAAAATCACGTATTGTTTCTTTTCTGTGACTGTGGGCTGACTGAAGGGACCAATATTCGTCTAAGTATGTTGTATAATAAAAATGTGTGGATTTAACAGCCAGAACACAGATTTTGTAGGCTCGTCTTCGTGTTTTTAGACGACATTCGCAACGCGAGCAGAGAGGATTGAATAATAAGGTCTCGATGTCGGTTTTTTTAGTTTTTAACTTTGTGAATTATTATGTTATGTCTCACATATTTAGAGTATTCTAGGTCAGATGTATAATTCATTAGATTGTTATCTATCGGGTTCGACAATTTCACGGTGACATAACAATAGAAATAAATAATCTTATTTTCTTTTTGCCTTATATACCTACGTATTCGCTTTCCTCAGTATTGTTTTTTTTTTAGGCAAAATAAACAATTTCTATTTCTTTTTCTATTTCTATTTCTATAATCTAAAACAACGCTTTAAAATACAAGATATATTTTTTGGCATTTATTTTCACACGTGTGCAATCTCCATGACTTGATACATTGCAGAATTGTCGACAACGGCAGAGTTACCATTAACAAAATGAATTGAAATAAGCATTCAGTCAGATGCAGGCTGTGTTTATTTATGCACTACAACTAATATTTTCAAATCTTCAATAATATCGAGTAAAAGTTGCTTAGCGCCAACTTATTCTTCCAACAAGCACCTATTACTACCAAAATTACTATGAGAAATCCATTTGAAGTAACATTCATTGAAACTAAGAGCTCAATTAAAGCCTTTTATGTAGATATCATTGTGACATGGTAGTAAACAAAATTCGCGAATTTCGAGACAAAAAAACTCTGCAACTAGGACAGAAATATACCCATACGTATTAATCTCTCTTTTGAGAGTAAACCCTTTGCTAAGAATATGAGACAACGTATTAATATTCAGTCAACTAGCCAACTGAACATTGGAAAGGGGTGAATATTTAATATGGAAGTGTCGCGTCGGAACCAGTAAAGTATGAAGAATTTGGTAATTAATACTTGGCATTTGCAAATAGCGATGCTGTTTCATGTTTCAAGGATCCTTTGTTGGGCGAGAGGGTTGAAAATAGCAGATTTTTTATTAAACCTCAAATGAAAGATAGGTATTAAATTGAAACAGATAAGCTCTTTGACATCTATGGATTTAGATATGAGAAATTGGGAAACATCGGAGCCAAAAAACTCCGGCCACTGACATCAATAAAACTGATAGACAAATTAAAGAATGCTGGAAAATAAAACGGAAGCTTCGTTCTTCCGATAGACAAAACCTTTTAACACGCAAATAAAACCGACCATAGACAGTGGAAATTTACTACATATCATTTATTTATGACGCCCATTAACAAGCTCGTATTGTGAAGGACAGTAAAAGGATAATCAAATAAAAATATCGCATCAGATCTTCAATATTCATGAAGACATAACCACGAGTTATTGACCTGATGTACCGACGCAATATTTTTCTCAATCACCATTAGCTCTTGTATCTGTTTCTCTGCCACCGTTTCGTTTGTTATCTGTATTCATTTCACCATTGATATGCTGAAAGCTCTCTTCAATTACATCAACTAAAATACTACAGTATACTTTATTTGTAAATAGTTAAGGTCCACAATATTTTGTTGTTCCACATGAGAGTGTGATCAAATTTCGGTGCACTCATTTGGCAGTAGAATGCGGAATATGTTCGCACTTCACTTTTATTGTATCAATAATAGGGGCCCTCTTATGCCCATTATCACGTGTTTGATCTAAAACGATACTGGTTCGCATTGCATTCTGTCAAGGGTGTCTGTCTATTCGGTTGCGTAATAATACGCTGTCGGTCAAATCAAATAGGTAGTTTGATAAAAATGGCGGTTTAGTTAAATCTCTGAGGGTGAATTTGTGAGGCGTTGCAATTGACAGGCATTGATTATATCACTTCCTTTTCTATTGCAGACAGCAATCTATTTAATTCCCACTAGTAAATAGCAGTAGATATCGTCGTTTTGATACATATTTGATGTTTTTCATCGTCAACTATGCGATTAGCGAAGAGTGATTTGAGTTGTCAGACGTCAATGGAATTGACAGGTTGCTTTCTTTTTCGATCGGTAAAAAAAGTTCAATTGCATGCGTTATTCTAAACTATGCCCATGAATGGTACGCTTCTTTAACAAGTCATAAGGTTATAAAATCGCGGATGACTGGGTATGCTTTGTTGTTATGATATAAGTTAAGATTAAAAAATACCGTATTTGAAATGACAAAAGTTTCACACCCAGAGCACAAGTTTCCGGCTTTCAAATCTTCATCCATTCATTCGAATAGCTTCCATAACCCATAGATTTCGCGCTCGAATGAATCCTTGAAGACAATAAAGTAAGCCAAATGGAGCTAGCTATAAGTCGGGGCCATTCAACTTGGCTTCAGGATTCAACGCTAGACATAACCATTTCCTGTTCTCATAGACGGATCTTCCGTTCCTTGGCAGCGAGGGAGGAATCGTGTTGCTAAATTAGTAAGGGTGCTTAACCACCGCTGTATAACTCTATGTATGTAAAGTTACAGTTATCGAATGATTTATTTATTAGTACTAAACAGTATAAGTGCCATAACAGCAAACTAAGGCGGCACAAAAATACAAACATAACTGTAGGGCAATTTTTTATCCTGAAATTTTAATGGCATCAGGTGAACGCACGCGGTGGCGTTACAAATCATAATTTGACAGCACGCATAGCATGCGCATGCGCACGATTATCACTTAATAGATCTACACCTAAATATTTCTGGTCATTCAGGATGTATAGACCTTTTTACCTTCAGGATGTGATCTACACCTCAATATTTCTGGTCATTCAGTATGTATAGACCTTTTGAGTTTTGTATATAAGATGATGATGGTAAGCATCGTGAGAAAACCTTAAAATCACCATAGTTGCGCCGATGAACTACCCCATGCAGAATAGTAATAGTAATAGTTTATTGCAAAGTCACAAAATTTCACAAGGTGAGGTGGTAGAAAAAAGGTTAGTACATTGTGACGCCCTGCTAGGGCACAGCAACATTTAAGGACAATCAGTTGTCCATATACGAATAATAGGATGATTACATTTATATTCAAATTATATAGAGACAATAGAGCATTAACGTGAGCACAACAATCCCTCTGTCACCTCATAGGGGAAATTAAGGTTTTGTTTTTATTTGACGTTGTTATTCTATAAGGAATCTTGCCTCTACCTCCAAACTACATCTTCCTATCTCCACCAACAAATGTCTCAAACTATTCGCCAGATAACTGAGCGTTTGCAATCAAAACACAATACGTTATAAATGGCGGGCATTACGTCTTCGCTTCTCAACTAGAAGCCATAACATCCCCGCTGCGAGTGTCTAGAGGTCTGCGATTCCTGACGTATTATTTATAGGGACACTTTAGTTTCGCATAGTTTGACGAGTCGCGTGATTTGCTCTTGATGTGGGTCTATAGAATAAAATATCTGTTTGTACTGCAGTTAGACTTTCCAATGTGGCATGATTCTACGTGATATAATATAATAGACGTTTTTACTGCGATGGAAAATATCTTGAATATACTTGTTTATTTGGGAATTTGTGTACTGAGTCCATAATAATAATAATAATCTTTTTATATCAGGTATAAAACCCATATTGACAAACACCTTAAAAACTAGAGATTTATAACATTTTATGAACAAAATAAATAGTTATAAAAATATGATTGGACATAAGAAATAAGAAATAAGAAAATTATTTGCAGAGACAAGGGTAAAAAGGTTCGTAAATATCATATAAATAGAACGCCTTAATCAGCTTTAATAGGCCAATTAAGTACTCTCGGTATACGACTTTGACATTTACTTGGGTGAACTGAACATACATACCTTCATATTTTTAAAACTGCGGCGATGGACTAGCCCCGTGTCACGCAAAATAGAGTTATTAATAAGGGGCTAGAGAGGGTTTCTGCCACTCCGCATAGAAAAAATAAATATATATTGCACTTTTATGCGTCTCCCTACTTAAAAAATAAAAATATCCTTTACACACAAAACAGGAAAAGCGAAAACGCGACCACTCATTAAATATTAGTACACCAAAAACCTATTCAAATATTAAACCCAAACACTATAATCAGTCAACCGATTACGTCCTTAAGTGACCACAGAGTAACAACAAGCCAGCGATTTGGTTAATGAACCCGGTTGTCCAAAAGTATATGAACAAAATATTGAGGGTGCTACAAGGAATACGGTATTTATAACGTCAAATTTTCTATGCAAATGATATGGTTGCTTACGTCCGCAGGAAATCGTTGGACCTCACCGAACTGCGCATTGCCCTGGATAAAGCTAACGAGAAACTTCAAAATATCCAGTTTATCATAAATCACTGGGCGCATACACCCCACCTCCAACCAATGCTGGTTAGCTGCCTAATCAGTGCTGATTTGGCACCTAATTTTATCCAAGAAAACCGCTCAAAACAAATCTTAATATAACCCCTCACTTGCCAACCGGCCTCTATAGTCCATAAAGTTCTTTAATAAGTATCTGATTGAAATTGGTTGCGAAGTGTGATTTATCTGAACGGTATCGGATTTGAATCGCAAAAAAGGTTGGAGTAAGGCTGGGTCACGCCAATTAATTGCTAAACATGTTAACTGTGGGTCATTGCCGCACCGTGTGAGAAAAAGCGTGACAATATCTTTATATTGCTTCGAGGGACTACGTCAAAGGTCCCCTAAAATTTCCAGAAAGCTGCTTTTCTATTTATTTCGTTGTCTACTCGAGCGTACAACAAATTCTCTTTCAATGGTCACGTGTCAAACAAATCATTGGACATCAATTTTGGTGAGTTTCTGACCAATTTGACTGAATTTGGTAGCTCAACTGAGTAATTGCTTGTTTTCCTATTCGTATTTTCTTTTTGTGTTTGACTTCAATTTGGTATAATTTTCTCGAATTTGTTTTTGAGGGGACACAGCATTGTGGTAGTTACTATGATCTAAATAAACAATTAAAGAGTCCTATTAGAAACTAATATGATTTGCATATATTTAAATATAATTGATAAAAAGGCTCTTTTTTGCTTTAAAATACAAACAAACATCAATATTTATTGAATGAAGACATTGGAAACCTTCAAATATTTTGTTGTTTATCTTTGGGCAGTCTCCTTTTGCTGATATTATGATTATACTCAAATATTCCATAAATATAAAAGGATCGTCAATCAATCATTTAATGGCTCAACCAAAACAACACACAGCATATAACGATGATAGAATATTAAATTATTAAAATTTTATTTGATTGTAATTGTTTTTTTCATGATTCAATCAACTTTGTGTGAAAACCGTATGACGGAATAATTGAATAAATCACATTATCAGCATGAGGTTTACATAACCTTACCTAATGTGTATTTATGCATTATGATGTACAAAAATCTTAGTCTCTTTGAACGACCAATGATGCAGTGTGCCAATATGTTCCTTGGTATTTAGAATCTAGATTCCATGAAAATATTGGATATAATTATATTTTATGGTCAAGTATTAAAGTTGACTCGTCTCATTCTAAAGTCCATTCGCCAATTTAAATTTACATGCCTGTTTATTAGAATCTAAAATTTAACCTATGCGGGCCTATTGTCCCCGGCATGGGACTGGTAGTCCTATCGATCAACCTCACTCTAATTCAGCTCATCTGCATATTAATTCTCTGCTCGGCTCCTAATGAGGTGGGATTATAGGCGTGCGCAGTTTATGCTGGTATAGCCGGTCTTGAGTTACCTACGGGTTAGTAATTAGTTGTTTTGCAACGGCATATTGTGTTTAATAATCAAAATTATAGATGAAAATAGTAGCCAGAAAAAAGTCTTGAAATATTTGTGTTTATCGGATAATCTTTCGCAAGTAACTTTATACTAATATATTTTTGTTGCAGTATATAGGAATTTCAGTAATATTTTCCGTAATCCTGTAGTTTTTGTCATGGTACTATTTTCCTTAGGCTGGATTTGACCAACAAAAAGTTATGCGAGAATAACTATCCCGCGGATAATTTGTATGACATTCAAATTGAGGTCATTCTAGGAAACTTAGAAGATAATCTCGAGTAAAAAGTTACTCTTCGTTGATAAAATTCACTCTTAATCCTGTAAGTGCGTCACAAAATCTCTCAGCTCTCCTAAAATAATAACAAATTGGTTCTCTCAACGCCTCACAATCTTATTTAATCCTCATCACGAGCCAATCAGTCATCCGTAAAAGAAAACCACGCCCATTATCCG
Organism: Argyresthia albistria; assembly: GCA_963457715.1. NCBI lineage: Eukaryota > Metazoa > Arthropoda > Insecta > Lepidoptera > Argyresthiidae > Argyresthia > Argyresthia albistria. The sequence continues at coordinate 2,519,959 of OY735270.1, read as the reverse complement.
AGCCATGTAACGTCTGCAATTCATTGTCGAAAATTAAATATGCATAGAAAAGGGTTAGCCTTTGGTTTGATTCGCCACGCTCCCAGCATTAGTATCTTGATCCATCATCAGTTGACGGGTTAGGATGAATCAGTGCCAGTCATGCGGGGCTCAAAGGGTTAAGTTGTAGAGGTTCCCAAAGTTTTGTATGGGAAGGGTGTTCATTTAAAGGAATGTCTTTGGTTTTTAGTTGTAAATTTTATTGGTATGTCTTGAAGAAAGAAGGCCAGAGAAAAAAAAAAGTGGAACAACATCGTGGAGGAGGCCAAGACTCACAAAGGTTGTAGTGTATCGCCGCCAAAACTAGTTTTTGTCTGTGATTTCGTTATTGTTAGATCTCAGTATACCTGGAGACCTGTAATAGAAACCACTATCAACTGAATGATGTCACAAGAACGGTTTAATTTTCAATTGCTTGAGATAGCTCTCAGAGCTGATAGCGATTAATTATTACGGGCCTTATTGTTAAAGGATTGTTACATAACAATGTGTACAGTTAACTATTATAAAAGATGTTTTTACTGAATTAGGAAACTGTAGGTCTATGTTTTATAAAGAGTTTATGTATTGTATACAAATATGTAAGACTGTTTGTTTCTGAATAAATAAAAAAAAACAGTAAATTATCCTGTGGTTAATTATTAATATTTTTGTAAGTATTTGTTTTTTTATTTAGTTCTGATCCAGGAAATTGGTAGTCTCATGTAGTCCATACAATTCGTTCATAGAATCGTAACTTCAAAAATCTAACTAAATTAACTGGTCATTCATATACCAGCTAAGTTTGAGAAGCTGTGAGACTCGTTCATCGTCCCAACGAAAGGGTTAAGTTTCCATTAACGAGATTCAGGCTCGATCCGGTCAAAAGAAGGGACATACGTAAATATAAAGCTGTAGAATATCTCTACCTTAAACTAAATAATGATATTTCTACGGCTGATATTTTAATCCTCAGATAAAGTTTATCTGTCTGTTCAGCTGAGGAATTTGACATAACACTGGTACATAAATTGTCAAATAAAAATATGTGACTATTTATCTAAATAGATATTCGCTCAACCATCACCACACTCTTACCATCATGATTTGCTGAAAGTATATTTTTTTCTTTATTTTACAGTACTTATTTTATCCTAGCATGTATCAGAGTGTTGAGTATTGCTACGGACTCTATGCTATGCAACACATTTTCCATTTTTGATTTTGAAATTAAAAGATATAATAAACATAGATCAGATATTAATGTTTTTAGTGTTTACAGCGCTTATTACATTACGCTGTGTGCAGGGCACGATTTGTATAGACGTCTCACTCTGATGGAACGACTAGAAAGAGACAGTGAGTCAGACAGGGCCCTGCCGACAGCGTAGTCTAATAGGCGCATAAAAACTGTAATGTTACTCAACCCAACACATTCCATATTCGAAAAATGAAATTCCTTTGTGCGAAAACCGAGTCAGTATCACAGATAAAGCCGCGTGCACACGAGGCGTATAATTGTACGCCCTCGCTGATTAATGACGTACAACTCGACAACAATGGATAGAGCGTTTTTTTGGACGCAACTCGAGCTTTATTCGACCCCGATTTGATTTAACGGCAATTAAAAATGTTAGGTATTGTAATTAGTACTTGAGGATGAGGGTTCCGTGGTAATGGTAAATATTTCTTAACGTTAACCGTAAAGATGGTATATAGGCCTTTACTTAGCAGAAACTTTGAATCTCATGCGTGTGCTTGCCCATGGATAAGAAATTATCTTTAGTCCAGCCCAGTTCAATGCAAGCATAATATTATACAATATACTTATTATGTTAGCAGCATGGTGAACTGGGTATTTTCCCAGAAGTGGCACACTATCCTTTATAAAAACATGTTGAAAGTTATTTTAGTTATTTGAAAAACCTAAAAATCTACCAAACATGACAACAACATAGCGTCACTTCTTTTACCATTCGGGGTGGCAGAGGCACAGCTGTGCCCACTTATTGCCAGTTATTGAACACTCAATTTTCTCTCAACAGGGGCCTACCCCATCACTGCATCTATGGAGTAATGAAGGTTTCCTTATGCTGTTTTCCACCACCGTTAGAACATCCGTTTGATGTAGTTACGATAAATTAATTATTTCATTGGAGATGCAGGTCCGAATCCCAGTGCACTGATCATGTACAGCACTGGGATTCGGACCTGCATCTCCTGCGTAAGAAACTGGAACCTACTAGACCACGGAGCTCACTACAATCATGAATGTTTCCCAAATATAAGTAATATGAGTGAAACTAATGCTTCTTCAGAGGATCCCTAATCCAAAAAAACCTAAAGGGTGAACTTTATTTGCATATAATTGGCCATTTACCGCGGGAATGAGACCTGTACAATTTAAAAAAGATTCCGTTTTCCAAATTAAGATGTTGTTACACAAAAGGATTCCTTTAATTGATTTAGTACGGTTCAAGAAATCAGTAATACAATTTGTGGGTAGAATTAAAAATGTAAGCTGCCTTTCTTTGTTATAGGAAAATTGGAGAGGGACTTTTTTTCACGGAGATTTTTTAATGAAAGAATTCTGTCTCCTAATTTGATTAGGATGCGCTGTGTCGAAATAGGAATTCCCTTCTTTGTGTTCATAAAATTGAATTGCTTTTCACCTTTTTGCGGTTTCTTGCTGAAGTTTATTAAAAGTCAGACAATTTAGACATGTTTCATGCAACCTAGCTTTATTTTTTGTACATGTAATCAAAAACAATAATACTTAAACATAATTAATTTCAAATCGTTGATTTTGGAACACAGGATCCATATTGCACAGCACAATCATAACATAAATAATTATATACGTTGATTAAGGGATCAAACAGCCGATCTTACGTAACATAATATTTGTGTTGTCAATATTATTGAATTGGTATAATTTTCGGCTTACATCAATACTTCGACGATTTTGAGTATACTATAGATATAGGTAGAGTTTCAACGGTGATGTATTATGCTGTTAAATTGTTGGATTTTCATAGAAATCGCAATGGACCCAAAACCTACAGGGTACTTCCCGTTGGCCTACAACCATGAAATTTGGCACAACGCAAGGTCTTATAGTACAAGTAAAGGAAAAAATCTGAAAACTGCAAAGTTCAGGCTTTCCGCCACAGCTTTCCGCAAAAATATTTAATATGGTTTACATGGATGACATCATACACATTCTAAATTTTTATGTAGAAACCTAATTACTCCAGTTACGAGGTAACAATCTCCAAGTGTTATCGGAACTCTTGGTCCACGACTCCTAATCTCACTTGACCTTTATATCGGAACGAACCCCAAGAAGTCATGACGCGCATGTTATACCTACATAAATATCAATACTCAAGAAATTTCTACGTTTTGGATAATACCGTAATCAATCCTACTGTCCACTCGAATTCCTCCTAATAATGCTCATTATTTCCACCGTATTTTCTACTCCACTCGCACAAATAACCCGAAGATGGAACGCCCAAATCACGATAACAACGTCACCAGCCATCAGCGAAAATCAGACAAACAACCTCAAATATTTCATCTCGAGGGCGCCACTAAATTATCTAAATAGAGATCACTCCCCAATCAGCGGTTCCCGCGCAAATCTACTCTCCAAGATGGCGGCCGGAAGCCAGTCGCGCCTTCTGTCATGGCCGACGGAAGTGCCCGCGCGATTTGATAAATAGTTGTTCTTCAACAGTTTTTCTCATGCAAATGAGGGGTTGGATGACGGATTGCGTTTGTCACAATTTTCTAGGATGGATTTAATTTGGGACTGTGCGGCGGCGGGGCGAAACTAATCTGTTGAACGCTTGATGGGATCTGAGGCTTGGGAATTGCTGATTCCACAGAAACGGTGACGGGATTTTTCCTGTTTTGCATATTCGTTTCGTGAAACTTTCGAGTTGGGGTGATGAATTGTTGCTTTTGTTTCAACTGTATTCTTTTGTTTGTAATCTTCATCAAGGAACCTCAATGCAGCCTCCTGATATAAATAATATAAGTATTCAGTCATCCTATAAGTCAGTCTATCTCCACTCGATACGAGAGTACATCAACGTTTTTTGTATGAACCCAAATGACCGAAATGCAATTGAAACTAAAGTAAATTAAATCAAAACCTACCGCAAAACTATTGAAACAAAAGGGTGACCACGCCTCGCGGTCAAACAACGGACGCTACCGTGTTATACCCGCTTACGACTTTTTGATTACGTACCGCCGTAAGTGCGGTCCGTATGAATCGCAAGTCACCGTGCCATTAGTTTTGCACATCTGCTCCGTTGTCGCATTTAATTAACTACTAGTATTTGTAGAATATGCTGAAGACGCACAGTATTGTCCACAAAAACTACCACTTGGAGATAGGTGAACCCCCTGTGACGCAAAATTAAGTACCTATTGGATAACTGGCCAAAAGTACCTACAGTCTTCACAAAATAAAAGACCCGGTGGGCCAAACTAAATTCAAACTTATTACGTCAGTGACATGGACGCTGTCACCGGGCTTTTTATTTTGTGAAGAGTTTAGGCACAATAGTGCCTCTGCCACGCTGTATGTGAAACGGCGTGACGTAATTGTACGTTTGTACTACATCTTAAAATCCATGTCTGTTTGCGATATGGGCTGGCAGAGGGTCAGTTTTGCAGCGTTACGTCCACATAATAGCAAAACAGTATTTCTTTTATACGTTGTGCCGACAGTGTAAATATGTGCTGTCATGAAAAAAATAGGTGTAGCAGAAACATTCAGTCAAAGCCAGAGCCACGATACATTTAGGATATGCAGGATTAGAAGAACAATGAAGTATAATAAGAGATGACTTGCTTGCTCAACAGTTGACTAACACGTTCATTCATAGAATGTGTATAAATCTGAAACAAAAAAAAAACTTTTTTTGAAATAATTTTAACTAAACAATCTGACGCTCAAGCATATCCTACACCACGATGACATGCCTCTGCACTTCCTCGTCCGTTTTTGCGCCAAACGCGTGCTTTGCTTGACCATTTGCAATTACTACCCACCCCCCTACTAACTTAGCGTGAAGGTATGCTGACATGCAAGGTGTGGAAGGAAACAGTTACAACGGGCACGTGCTAAAGGTTAACTGACAGATGTTTGCACTGCGGTAATGTCGTAAAGGTGGCTTATTGGGAGAAAAAACGTCTATGATGGCGTTGTATGGACAAAAAGGAAATAGAGGAATTAATTACAAGATAAACTTATTGAAATGGTTCTTAAAGGTATGTTAAAAATATTAAAAAAATATACATATTACTTACATAAAAAGGCCCCCCCTGAGTCGCGCCATTGTCATTCTCCAAAATTATAAAAAAATGACATTAAAATTAGTTTGACAGTGGGTACCAACGTCAAAAATTTGACATTAATTGACGTCTTGGTACCCACTGTCAAAATAATTTTAATGTAATTTTTTTTTTTTATAATTTTAATGTCAATATTGTACCAAGGACTCTTTTGTCCTTACGCTACAGTGGGTGTTAAGTGGGCACAGTTATACCTCAGCCACCCTTCAAGGGAAAATGCGTGACGCTATGTTATATTATGTGTATATTACCGAATACTTTAATGTCAGAGAAACGAACCAACTCATTTTCATAGACAAAAGTATCCTTGTCATAGTCAACCCTCCCTGCTTCCTTAAAACATTACTAAACTTCCTAAAACATACTATTTTTATCATTCTGACGCAAATTTACTATTCTTACGTTCGACCTCGAATTCAACCTATTGTAATCCATTGCCAATAAGACACGATTCTAATTCCACTGAATGTATCGTTCTTATTGGAACTGACAAAGTTGAATAATTGATTTCGCTAATGGTTCTCTCGTAGACATCTTGTAAGCGCTGCACAAGTTAGGACAAATTGAATGCATTGTCTGCGAGAACGTTGCAGTAATAAAATATACTCCTGATGATTGTAAGCCCTGCTTTATTACAAACATATTATTAATTACTTTGAGAGAATCACCGGGCTGTGATTGCGGGGCGGATGTTCAAAGCATGGACCATATAATTCAGGACTGTCCTAAAAGAAAATACCATGGAGACCCCACAGACCTCTTCACTCTAACTGACGAAGCAGCCGAATGGCTGCAGACATCAAGATTACTTATATGAGCGACTCGACGGCTATGCCATACGAATAAATAAATAAAATTAATTACTTACACATTTACTCAAGCGTTATTTTTTTCAGAATAGGGGTAAGTAGAGACCATAGAACTCCCTTTACTTGCTACAATCCTGGCATACATCCCTCGCTTGAACAACATTCTAATAATAATTCTAAATTAGTTTCAACAAGCGTAATGCTGTTTCACAAACGGGATGGCAGACGCACAGTTTCAAAAACGTTTTCCCAGTCGATTTTATTAGTCCTAAAAGCTCTGAGATATAATTATAATAAACAGAATAGATAGACTTAAACGATTGCTAAGTTTAAGAGTTATAACATGGCAAAGCATAGCATGGTAATCTTTGAAAAAATACCCACCGTAAAATTGTGCCAATCCTGCAAAAAGTTCAAAATCATTCACGTATGAAACGCAAAAGGTTAAGATATTCAGAAAAAAGCTGGACCACATGCCACAATGACCATAAAGCGGTATGAACTATGACTCATTCATAAGAAATATTCACCCCTAACCGTACTCTACCGATCCGTGACTGTACCTACACCTGGTCACCCTACCGTTCCACTATGGAATTATGAACTTTAAGTCCATAGTGATAAAGGCAAGTAAGTGTAAGTAGGGTGCCTTTCTTAGCACGTGGCAGGTGTGAGTTCAAAATTGTGAATGAAAATGATCTCATAAATTGTAATGTACTCGACTGTAACGATGTCTTTTAAGAGATAAGCTCGCCTTACATACTTTTTGTAAATGTTACGTGTTTTTTATGTTTTGTGCTTAAAAGTATATAAATGAATGAAATTAAATGATATGTGGTAGTACAGTGAGTATGGCTACCTTATTCCGTTTCCTTAAGTGTTATTTTTTTCATACGAGAAGGCAGAGGCACTAAAGTCTATTCATGATAAGAATGCAGTGAAATTTAAATTTACATCTGTTAACACACACTGACAGGACAGGACACAACCTTCGCGTTCGAAAATTTACCTTCAACTGGTCACTGTGAACTTGGCTTGATAATTGGAAACGATTTGATTGGTTACGGAGCGTGGCTAGGCCGCCGGACAGTGATGACTTTACTGGATTCTTATCACGAGTAGACTATATTATTATGTACACAATGTACAGTCAGCTTAAGATATATTTGAACACGCAAGTTACTCAAATAGAAAATACACCATTATTCAAGATAGGGGGTTTGTCCATCGCCACAATTTCTGGAGATATTAGAACCCTGTCGGACCAAATAGTATTCATGGGAATAAAATTGTCATATCATTTTCTCACAATCAAACAATCAACAATTTTAATGGTGGTCATTGTATGATAGTCATCTTAATTACTTGGACTGCTAATAAATCTTTTGAAATGCTGTTTATATTGGTCATTTACCCCCATCAGGGTCCATTGGTCGAATACATTAAACCATTCAGAGCATGCCCCTAATGATGCGAAATAGTTCATACCCATTCTTTTACGCCCTTGCGATAAAAAACGGAAGCCATCAGAAAAACATTGTAAAACAATGTTAGGTGTGGTGTGAATTTGAGCTGTATTTGGTAAGGGGTAAGAGTTGTTGTGGAGTTACGGAACTGAGGAAGAGATTTTTTGTGTAGAGGCCATTACCCCTACTACTGTGTTGATAGAAAATAATATATATATACTTAAAAATACTACTAAAGGTTTTATCTCTTTGTTTTAAACAACACTTAAATCCTAGGTAAATTAAAGTTAAGTATTAAGTCAAAATTCTAAAAATTAACCTCACGCCATTTTCGATATCGGGGTAGCAACACACATATTCTCAATCTACGAGCTGTAATACCGCGGTTTTAGAGCGACGGTTTTACTCGCGGCTCGATGGTGCTGCTGATCGACTAAACTCTTCACAAAATAAAAAGCCCGTTTTGATAGTTCACGCCCATGAAGTTTTAAACCCTAACGCGTATGTAATAGAAGCGGTTTTCCTAGTTACAACTTGTACGCTTTGCTTGTACGCAACAGTTGGCTTTTATTACCTACGCATTAGGGTTTAAAACTTCATGGGCGTGAACTGTCAAAACGGGCCTTTTATTTTGTGAAGACTTTAGCGAGAAAAACAATTGTGCGACTGTAGTTCAACCTGACATGAACGTGACGGTTCGGTTGTTCAAAACACAACAATGCGAGAAGCTATTTCGCCTCATGAACGTTTACTCGTATCCGGGTAATAAAGGCCTATGCCCTGTCGGTGAGGACATTAATGGGCCATATTTATTTTATCATACTCAAAAATACAGACATTAAAAATGTTACATCAAAACTCGATCACAACTCAACCAAACAACAATACAAACTTCCCGACCCATAGTACGGTCTGCAAAAGTAGGGTCCGAGAGCGAGTCAATACGTTAATTTGCATAATAAAAGAAATATTTAAAATATGTGGCGCTCGCACACGTCCCATATAATTGCTGTTGGACTTATCAATGGTGGGTCGAAAACCGTGCACTCGAGAATTCGAGTGGTGATCGAGTGTGAGAGAGATTTTTAGGAATTCGCGGTAGGGGATGTTTTGGACAGTTCGAAATTAGAGTACTCCATACTGGTGTAGATGTTCCTGTGATGTTTCTATCTGCAGAATTAAGAAAATATTAATAAATACACGACCTCCTCTCGACTCTCGACTCTCCTCTCTTAGGTGCGACAAAGCATGTGTAGGAAATATTTTAACCTATCGGTTTTATGCTGTTTTATAAAAAAAAGAATATTTTTCCATATGGGGTGACATACTGACTAGACAAAAAGTTTATTAAACTCAAAACGAAACAAAAAGACCCCAAAAAATGATTATCTCCTACATCTAAATAGCAGCAAATTACGGAACCCAAATCAACAAACTAAAACCGATACCGGATAACCCTAAAAAGGGGTTGTATGTCCGAAATGACCCTACATCATAATGATCACCCATTCATGTTCGCTCCACTTTCCCATACACCGAAATATACGGGTATTTTGATTTGCAAACTGAAACGCTACTTCTTAACTTAGGTACCTCATATCATATAACTTACTAGGAGAGAGATGTCTGTGTAAATTTGTCAGACTATAATTTTGAATGTTCCAATTTTGAATTACATCTAATTATACATGCGTGGTCCAAATGGACCTTTGTTTACAGTATCATCATCAAAAGATTTTATAACCGAAAATACCCTCAAATTCTATGGAAATACGGTAGCAGGACAGGACAGTCTGTGATCTATGAATTGCCGGTGATTAGAAAATTATCTGGGCTATTCTGTTAAATAGGGGTCAGCGAAGATTGGCGACATATTTGAATATTAGAGGGTGTCTTGAGATGTCCTTTGTGTTTAATTATTATGATTTGAGTTAATTAGAATTAGAAGGGGTTTGGTGATTTGGATTTATGTTGACCCTCCTTCAAACACGAATTGCGGAGTTTATTGTTTATGTTTTTGCTAAGCAAAGTTGTTAATCTAAATAACCTAAATAAAGAACTTTAATCATTATAAGTTAATCACTCAGCAATTATCATAATAAATAATCTAGATCCTATTATCATATCTGTAAGTTGGTACTGATAATTGTGCAAAAGTTTTATGATAATTAAATATCCATATAGATTTTGCTGTAGGTTTGTTTATTTACAAATCTTAAATAGTTTAAAGGCCTTCCCTTAGTATCAAAGTTGCCAGCATACGTCTTGGACGTAATAATCACACATATGACTCACATAAATAAAACAATCCGCTAATACCGGTATCGTACCGTTATTAAATAGCGGCTATTCTCTCACGCGGGAAGCGAGCATCGTAAACGGTTTTACGACTGTTGCACCGTGCATTCGTAAAATTTTCGGTTATACCGAGACGCGGCGACGGCTGAGGGTTGCGGTACCGTTTAGTCAAATACTTATTCGGACTTTAGTGGATATTGTGATGATTATCATGTTGTATGTCACGTTATTGTTATTATCTTGAAGAAAGATTTTGAAAATATGTGTCCAGAAAGATTGAAATTTCGTAGTAACCCTACGACCCAATTTCTTAGCAACTTAGCGTATTTGATGATGCAACTTTTATTTCAATAAATTAATTCATTTGTTGATTCGGCCTAGACTCAAAACTAAAAATATTGAAATCTGATCGAATTGGGTTAAACTCAAAAGTTTAATTAAAAGTCCCTGATTCAAGTTGATTTTGAAAACTTTTAGGATAACCATTCAATATTCCCATAATTTATTAAACGATAACTACCTAGTCATCTCTTACACAGACTTTCACTACATCATTTAAGATGCTTTTGACAAAACGGGTCGAACCCTACGCAAGCGTGACGTCATTATCCATCTCTGACGTTTATTGGCGGACATTTTCCTGTTTTGTCTTTTCCTGTTTTGTCCCTTTTACGAGATGCCCGATAATCGTAATTTACGCTTGAGAGCTGTTATAATGCGATTGTGCATCGGAACTGACTGAAATAAAGGAGCTTTACTACGGTTAAGTATTTTCGGATGTTCTTTCAATTAAGTATAACAAATGATGAAAAGTTTTGCTATTTGCTTTTCCACTTTGCTACTTGCAATCTTTTTGAGTAGGTACCAACCTTTTCATTTCCGTCATTTAAAATTTTGTGTGTTATAAAGACTTCTATCATCCCTAAACTCTATTGAACACATCTAAAATTCATATTTAGCTAATTTAACAGAACATTATAGACCGTAAAGCTGCCAATAAAGTGTGCTATTCTATAGCAAAACTAAACACCAAATCATTTCTGAAACCAATTAAAATTAGACACGTCTCTTAATAACTCACAATCACCATTCAATCTCTCACCTTCGAATTGCTATCCTTCATATGTGTCACTGACTCAACATTCACAGCTTCTACGCAATTCAGCGTCAATTCGTTCCGATTTTTGGTTACGAATTCCGTTTTGCGTCATAACCTCTCTCCTTGGTCATAAAAGTCGGGAGTGTCCGGGATTGCATAGTATTTACGAGTGCGCGTGCCGGACAGTTTATGATTATGTCCCGATGTTGATTGAATGGTCATGGTCACCCTACAGTGACGCGCTTTTAGGTCGCTTCCGAAACTACCCTGGAGTTGGTGGTAGAAAATTCGATAGCTGTGTTTTGGTTCGTATAAACGGGCCATATTTTCATATTTGCAATATATGGCTGGCAACTATTGTTGTCTTTTTCTAACATATGAGTAAGAGAGGGACACCAATAGTTGCCGGCTACATATTTCAGCAAAACCTGGCCCGTTTAGGAGCACCATTATATCCGCCATAAAAATATTAACAAAACAAAAAAAAATCTGGAAGCATTTTTTTATTGGATTTCAAATCAAAATGGCTTGATGGAAGTCATCGTACAATAACTGCTTTGAAACCGTGTCGAGATATTTTTCATCGATTAGATTTCAGATTAGAACTGTGCAATGCAATTCTTTGAACTCAAACTTAAGTTCTTGTGATACAAAAGTGTACTACACGGGAACGAACCCAGTACAGTAATACCACGCGTTAATTGCTTGCACTGGTGACGGTCGCATTTGTCCCAAATGGGAATTTCAGAATGGGTATTAGACGTTGACAGTTATGTCCATGGCCGTATCCTGATGGTTTTATTGTGATTAGACGGGATGCATGCAGAAATCAACGATGTGATTACTTGCTGCAAAATCTGAATATGATAATCAACTGTCATAGCCTTAATATGGTCTAACGCTGAGCTGTGGCGGGAAAAACAAGTTGCACACAGAAACATAAATTGCTTCTGGCCCCACACCTAGGACATCCTGCGTGACGTGTTATTGTGTTACCCAGAAACGGAAACGTCACAAACATGTAAACATGCAAGACCTGGGGAATTTTTTCTCCCAAACCTGGATTCGAATTTCGAACCCACACCCACAACACCACAGATCAAATCGGTACTACGTCATTTCATTGTCAGAAAAAACGTAAAATGATAATGACGTAACTTAACATAAGTTGTCTAAGCTCCACTTACGCGATGTCGTCCTTATAGGTATGAACCTAGGATTGATCTTGTAAGAACGTTTAGCTTATTACTTAGTAGATCTCAGTCTAAGTACAGTCTAAGAAAATCGATATCGATGGGTAGGTATTTACGCCGTTTCCATCAATTCTCATTATTAATTTTCTGCAAAATAGAACATAATTGTGTAGTCACACTTATGGGGTTTTTAAAGGACATCAGTAATTAAGGCCGAAATATATTTGAAGTCATTTTGAATACAGAAGTTATAACACTTCTGAATACGTTCTGAATACGTCTGTCCTGCCTGGCTAACCGATTGATATAGGTACCTACATAGTTACATATAGCGTAAGTTTTGATATCACATTTTATACAAAACCATAACCAAGCTACTTACAGACAATAAGTGATCCTAACCCTCCAATCGCAAAATACACCTACAGCTATTGCCCTTTGCAGCCCATACATCAAAAACACCAATATCCATCAAAGCCAATTCTTCACGATATTCCCTAAAAGGTATCACACAATACTTATTACCATAGGAATCTCCTCGTGTCAAGAAATGATTTATCGCCGACAAAGGATTTACCTACTGCAGGGGTTTACCCTTCTAAATTATATTTTTCCTGTGCAATTTGGAGTTTAGCTATCCCCCCTTTCTTCGTAATAGTTAGCAGGGTTATCGATGGTATCTACTCAGTAATATGAATAAAAATAACAGCTTATACACCACTGCGTAATGGAATTTAAGGAAATCAATTAAGGATTTTAATGTTTGTACTTTAATGCGGTTAATGCACAAGTTAAATAGCTATTGCTTCTAGATTCTGGAAGACAGTTATAAGGTTTCCTTGACAAATTGGTTGACAGTGATGTGATGGCTAATATTTGTTCTTTAAATAACACTAATTCATAACTGCTGCGATTTGCTAGCCCTTTCAAGCAAAATGGAGTATCAAATTAAAGAACTGGCTAAAAGTACACACTGATGTGCTACTGCAAACTCGTATGGGAAAAGGCGTGACGATATTTTATGTTATGACTATACTGACAGGTTCACATTTTCCCCCAAAATGTAATCTACATTTTCAGTCGCAAAAATTTCACCCCTGAAAGAATGTGAGCAGCAATGACGGAAAAAGCAGAGGAAAGTCTTTCCTTTCAAGGAAAATGTTTGCAACGAACGAAAAATACAACTATCGCTTAGATAAATGTGCTAAAAAGACGAACGTTTTGTTACTAGAGGACATATGATAATAGCCTGCATTGTACTCTTACCTTTATATTTTCTGCGCGTATTGTCCTGTTTCTCACACTATTTAAAAAATATATTGGTTATTATAATACGGTTAAATAAATAGAACTCATTCAAATCTTACTGGAAGTAAATTCTGAAATATTACAATCTGCATGAGAATAGATACCTAACTCCATACTTATTAACAGAAGGTTTTCTTGGATTGGTCTCAAATGAAATGGACTCAAAAAAAGATAAAATTTTAAGGGAAATAAACCTACCAAAATGACTTGGCGACTCAATTTTGAGGAAATAATAATTGCTTAGAATTTGGGGGCGACTTTTGGGGTGTCAAAACCACTTAACTATAAGGCACTAAACTAACTGAGGCTTCTTGTGATGTTGGATTAAACACCTTAACCTAATAGATGGTGATTAGGCTCTGATCACGAGGCATGTAAAGTTAGGTAGGACTTTCACCTAGAACTGTGACTGCCTATAGTATTTTTTTTAAAGGCGAATTGAAAACCGTGGGTAACGGCACCAACCAACACGCTCCGGGGCAGAAACATCTCCCAGCGGAATATTTAGAGAATAAACTTTATATATCTGTCTGAAGTTTATGTAACAAGAAACGTCGTTTAGTTCTGAAAGAGTTTATTCAGGAACACTATTTTGCTTGTGCTGGGTTTTTGTTTTATCTAGCTCTAGTCAACAGTGCGGCTACGCTCTTTTTCTCGTTGCTTCATTCAGTGGTAGATAGCATTATTTATTTATTTTATTTATTTATTTATTTAGAGTAAATTCGTACAACATGACAGAAAAATCCAATTCGTCGTACAAAGTATCCAAACTATAAAATAGATTACATTAAACACAATTACAATTGCATACATTCGATTATTAAATAACATTATGTCCATTAGTAATTTGGGATAATAATTACATGACAACACTATCATCCAATCATCTCACAGAACCTGCCACATTCTCGCACAATATCCCTCCATGCATCGCCAAACAGATCATTCAGTGGCGCTGCTACCAACAGTGCGTTGAGGCTGTCCCGCGCCCGGACCAGCTGAGACTCCCGGCGCGCCACCGTGCGGTGCGTGCCGCTCGCTAGCAGCTGGTGCCTGCGCGCGCGTAGGTAGTTGTCAGGCACGTATAGCGCACATACTGCACTGACAAGCGCCACGCAGTCACTGTCACCTCGCAACAATCGACACACAGTCAGAAGCTGTTCGGTGTTACGTCTCACCTCTAGTGAGTTGTATCCGAGCATACCTAATATAAAAGCTGATGGATAAAGGTAAGGGTAGTATCCAAATTATATTGTCAGTATTAGTTACGACGATCAGCGGGTCGATTCTCGCGCCTTTGGTATACGGATATAGAGACCTATATTGACAGATTCTCATACGAAATCACTCGATATAGCTCTAGATATCGTATATCGAAGGCGTGAGAATCGGCCCGCTGGAGGCCAATTATCGTTTCTATAGCAAAGTCGAATTCGACAAAGGGGTGGAGCTTCTTTTTTCAATAGGCGAAGGACCAATCGCGAAGGCCCTTCGCCTATTGAGAAATAAAGCTCCGCCCCTTTGTTGAATACGCATTAAGAGTTTAATAGGTGAGAATCAGCCTCCAGTAGTAGAATAATTGAAACAAAAAGTAAACTTTAGAAAAAACCGACTTCCACAAACCCTATTTGATTAGATTGAGTTTAATACAAACTGTAACCCCTTATCCCCCCCCCTGACTCTAGGTCCACCGGTTTAGGCTATGCGTCGCCTGCCCGTCAGCCACGCAATGTATTTGTACCTAGTATTGAGCAGATCTGGTGGCCATATGTGGTCTTCATCAGCAGTTCCGCATCACAATATTCTGCTTACCATGTGCATTTGCACGAGTTATTATGAAAAACACAAAAATCACTATAGGTCGGCCTATAATATTTGAAGAGTTCCCTCGATTTCTCCAGGATCCCATCATCAGATCCTGACCTGGTTTCAATGGGACCAATGGGATGGTAAACCCATTCAAACAAAAAAATAATTTTCCAAATCGGTCCATCCGTTTAGGCGCTATCGAGGCACATACATAAAAAAAAAAAAAAACAAACATCCGGACGAATTGTAAACCTCCTCCTTTGGGAAGTCGGTTAAAAAGACGATCACAACTTGTCATATTTATTTGTTTAAATTACTGATAGCGATAAATAACTTACCTTTTACAACCTACTCAAGTGGGGAGGCAGTCGCTCACGTCCGAAGGAATTACTTGGAACCCACAGCCCTTCACGTCCTCCCTGGGTAGTGCTAACGAGCGACAAATCATCATCATCATCATCTTAACATCATCTCAAGACATTATAATTTCCAGGTTCTCAAACGAGAACCTGACCACTTGACACTGGCAAAATTAACCTCAAAAGAGGTTAGGACGCCATTAATAAAAAGAAGAAGAAGAACCTACTCAAGTCCTAAGCCGTTCTCAGTTCTGAGAGCTATCTTAAGCTCGTAAAAGTACTACTTTTGATATGACGAAAAGCTCTTACCTTATCTGTAACCTTCAAATATTTTGTGGTTGGAGCTTTGTGGATTGTATCTACAGGGTGTAACAGAAAGGTGTAGTCATATTTTAGGGGGTTGTCAGGGACATCATTCTGAGCAACTTTCTCTATGAAACCGATTTGATCAGAGCAACTTTATTTTTCACTTCTCCATACAAATAAGCTAACCGCCCGTACCAAAACATATGGAGGAATGAATAATAAAGTTGCTCTGATCAAATCGGTTTCATAGTAAAAGTTGCTCAGAATGGTCTCCCTAACAGCCCCCTAAAATATGACTTCACCTTTCTGTTACAGCCTGTATACTATATAATTAAAAAATCAAGCAAATATTTATTAACTATCACAAACTTTACTTTTACATAGAGCTTTGAGCTTTCATCCCTATGAGATGCAATAACTTTCTAAATGCAGAGTAGTACCAGTATGAATGGCATTTTATCTTCTGTTTATTTAACTAAGTGCTAGTTCTCACTTCATGTCTTAGAATCATGTCCTTACGGACTTGGGTTTACTATACCACCATAATACGTTTTTCTATAGAATTATAACGACCTGTGAACCCCAGTTTAATCGTATTTCCTTTCTAGAACTTTCCATTTTCCTTGTCTTATTTCTCAGAAAAAACTGGGGCTTACCAATATGTAATTGATTATTAGTTCAATGAAATTAGTTTCTTCGAAGTTATTATAAGTAGATAGTTAAGTTATGGGTGCTACAATAATAAAATCAATCAGTAATCAAATATCAAGTATGGCCGCCTTTGTTCGTGCTGTTGGTACAGTCGCCGTCAAAGATATATTTACAATTTAGTGTTCCATAAATATCTTTATATTTAATAAGGTTTAACACAGTATGACAAATACTTGTTACGATGAATGTGACAGTTTCATCTTTCCAATTAATGCTCCAAAGATTCTGTGGAAGAAAGGTCGTAAACAAAACTTTGAAGAATGAAACTTGTAACTTGTAACAAGTATTTGTTTGTAAACTTATTAAATGTAAAGATATTTTTGGAACACTCAATTGTAAACATATCTTTGACGTCGAGTGTGCACACACACCTACCAAGTTATCTGTGAAATGTCAGAATTCAGAACTACGACCGCCATCTTTGAAACGCCATTTTAAGAACGGACGAAATTCCCAAATATGATAAACTAGAAAGCCACCAGTGACACCCTCAGCAGGTCTGTATGCAAGAGCAGGTATGACAATACAACTAGGCCTAAAAGAACTGGTTTCCAGTTCCGTAAAACACAATAAAAAAAGACTACAACTCCATTTGCCTCTATGCATTTTAAGGGGGCTCTGTGCATATATCTGCGACTCCAAATAAACACAACAAAACTAATTCCCTAAGACCACGAGTCGCACATGTCTTAAAACTTCGTTGCCAATTAATCATCGCCATCACCTTCCATAATCCGGGTCTAATTAAAACACGCGCGTTCCCTCGCGACCGCCGTCCGGGGACTAAATAATTACACGTTCAAGCTAGCGGGCCTTTCTCCTTGCGACGATAAGGGCGACCTGAACCAGACTTTTGGTAGCCGGTAAATACAGTTTAAATACGACTTATAGGCACTTACGACAGGTCTACCCTTGCTGATATATCAAACTCTCTCATCGGAACTTGGTTTGCTAGAAGAGATCTCTTTTTAGAGATAAGCTCGCCTTTGTACACTGTTTTTACTTACTTTTTGTCATTGCAATTAATTGTGTGCGATAAAGAAATTATGAAATTATGACTTATCTACAATACGGCCAAGTTACATAGTCAAAGGCATACTGAAATCTGTGGCTAGGTCGCGCAAGAGCATTCGAATTTTACCTACCGTAGTAACTTAAGTTTCGACAAGTTGAAATATACTTTTTAGAGAAAGTTGAATCAGTACAGTCCCACACAAGAACTATGCAGATTATCGTAACCCTTCACTGCTACCCCAATTATCTCAACATGACTTATTAAGCGCAGTTCGGTAGGACAGTTCATTAAATACCCTTGTGTTTTGTTCAATATCAGCTTGTTAATTTTGAATTCCAACAAAAGAGATAACTATACTGGTACGACTAGTATACAGGGTGACATTTAATTAGCTGGCCATATTTTGGGGAATGATAGTACCCATCATTATGAACAACTTTCCCAAAGAAACATAATAGTCTCAAATTAAAAAAAAAAATTCGTCCTCCACATAGCCCCGATCAGCTGATTCCAATTACTATGGGAGACCCAAAATTTTTTTTCGATTGCGACCATATGTTCCATGGGTAAAGTTGTTCATAATGATGGGTACTATTATTCCCCAAAATATGGTCAGCTAATTAAATGTCACCGTGTATAGCATTGAGTAATAGGAGTTTCTCTATCACTCATCTCTGGGGTCCCTTATGAATTAATATTGAGTAGTAAATAGCTGTTTACATCGAGCGCAAACGTGCCTCTGCTACGCCGTTTAAGGAAAGGCGTGACACTATATTTGTTTTCAACCGACTTCAAAAAAAGGAGGAGGTTCTCAATTCGACCCGTATGTTTTTTTTTCTATGTTTGTTACGCTATAACTCCGCCAATTATGAACCGATTTGAACAAATCTTTTTTCTCAACCACGTTACATACTGTACTTTAGAGGTGGTTAAGTAATATCAATCCGACAGCTTCCTGTGTAGTGTAATCCGTGTCAATCAGGGTGAATTGCACAAAAACAAGACACTTCACAATGAAAAATAAAAACCGGCCAAGTGCGAGTCGGACTCGCGCACGAAGGGTTCCGTTCCGTTATCTATAAAAATCGCAAAAAAAACACGTTAGTTTTATGGGAGCCCCCCTTAATATTAAGTTTCTTTTTTTTTTTTGTATTTTTGTTATAGCGGCAGGAGAAATACATCATCTGTGAAAATTTCAACCGTCTAGCTACCACGGTTCATGAGATACAGCCCGTGACAGACAGACAGACAGACAGACAGACAGACAGACAGACAGACAGACAGACAGACAGACGGACAGCGTAGCGTAGTCCCTTCGGGTACGGAACCCTAAAAACATGTACAGGCAAGCTTATCTCTAATAAGATAACTCTTCCAGCAAACCTGGATGATGATGTATGTATTATGGTACCGTCCTTATTTATTGCGTCAAAGGGTCAGTTGTACTCAAATTAAATTCCATGATACTGAGGATAGTCGGTTTTAGGTAAAAATTCTATCATCATAATTCGCGGTGAATTTGTGATCCTGGTATTACTATAATATGTACTCGACTTGGCGGGGCGCTGCCGCGCCTCCGGATACCTGAAATAAATAATGTGATTATGTGCTATCATCTCAATTACATACCATTATTAATTAACGCCGCCAAATCATCAACGTCAATACGGTATACATGATACCGCATCATCGCATATCATGTCATCATATCGTATCACGTATCGCATCATCTAAGTTTAGTTGCTATTAGTTCAAATCCGTTTTGGAGCTTAGGATTAAGATGCCTAATTAAGATTTGGTAATTAGATTAGATAATTACATCTGTAACAACTATCTATGTACCACTACTCGTAGTTAGGTAAGAAATTCCCCTTTCTATTATTCCTTCATGTTCACAGGTTTTTGTTCCATCTACTCAAAGAAGAATATAAGAACAATAAATGCTGATTTTTTTAGGGTTCCGTACCCGAAGGGTGCCAAACGGGACCCTATTACTGAGACTTCGCTGTCCGTCCGTCCGTCCGTCCGTCCGTCCGTCTGTCACCGGGTCCGCCTGCACGAACCGTAATAGCTAGAAAGCTGAAATTTTCACAGAATGTGTATATCTGTTGCCGCACCAACCACAAATACTGAAATACGAGAGATATTACAAATTGAAAGTGGTCTCGGTACAAGATACGTCTTCACAACACGCTTGAAAAGTTTATACCAAGGCCATTTTGTTTTGGTAGGTAAGCCTTCTTTTAATGAAACTAAATTTAAATGATATGGCAATGTCGTCCCCGGACTTCTACAAAGACTTTAAATATTAATTGATGAATTACGACGTCTCTATTTATTATGTAGAACTTTTAGAAAATAATTATAAAATTAATAGTTTTTAATTACTTTTGTTTTCATACAAATCTCAGAGCACAGAAATTAATTTTTTCCTTTTGGCCACTTCAAGTTTGGCTGCCAGTGATGTTTTAATTAAATACTCTTTGGTGCGTTGAAATGATGTTTTGCAGTCTGCATGACATTGACATAATGAGTGAGTGAACCTCATTGTACGGAAATTGTAGATGGGTGTCTCACGTTTTCCAGTAGGAGTAGGTTGTAGACAGTGCTGCTTACGGCGGCGTTTAGTAGGTACTAAAGGCCCTAAAAGCGCGGCAAGCTTTGAATCAATTCAAATGTTATTTTTCAACTAGCTACAAAGTTATTCTGACATAAGATGATAATTTGAACAAAACTTTTTGGGTATTTCATGAAAAATACAGTTACAGATCACACATATACAGGGTGGAACAAACGAATGGGCCCTGGAGGGAAAGTACCTTAAAATCTCAAGATATCCGTCCGTCCGTCTGTCTGTCACCAGGCCGTATCTCATGAACCGTGGTGGCTAGACAGTTGATATTTTCACAGATGACGTATTTCTGTTCCCGCTATAACAACAAATACTAAAAACAAAATAAATTTAATATAAAGGGGGCTCCCATACAATTAACGTGTTTTTTTGCGGTTTTTTTAACCGACTTCCCAAAGGAGGAGGTTTACAATTCGTCCGGATGTTTGTTTTTTTTTTATTTATTTTTTTATGTATGTGCCTCGATAGCGCCTAAACAGATGGACCGATTTGGAAAATTAGACCGATTAGACCTATAGTGATTTTTGTGTTTTTCATAATAACTCGTGCAAATGCACATGGTAAGCATAATGTTGTGATGCGGAACTGCTGAAGAAGACCACATATGGCCACCAGATCTGCTCAATACTAGGTACAAATACAATGCGTGGCTGACGGGCAGGCAACGCATAGCCTAAACCGATGGACCTAGAGCCATGAAACTTTGTACAGGGGTTCCTTAGTAGCGTGGGGTAGCACTGATATGGGATTTGACAAAATTAATTCCCCTGGGGGGGGGGGGGGATAAGGGGTTACAGTTTGTATTAAACTCAATCTAATCAAATACGGTTTGTGGAAGTCGGTTTTTTCTAAAGTTTACTTTTTGTTACAATTATATAGATAATGGTACGGAACCCTTCGTGCGCGAGTCTGACTCGCACTTGGCCGGTTTTTTTAACTATTGAATCGTAAATTCATGGTAAAATAAAAACCCTTTAGCATCGTTGCAGGTAAATCTAGAGCTAATGATATGAGATATTAAAATAAAATGGTTTCACAGCTGAACATTTCAAATTCCTTTGATAGTAAACCAAAGCAAAACCACATTCAAATCACGGAGGCAAAACACCAAAACACTCCAAATTCGTGTCAGCTGCGTTTCACAAAGGGGCAAGTCCACTCAAATGACCAGCCCAACCGCACTTCAAATCCTATACGAGACCGGCCATTCTCATACCCTACTCTGTAATAGGCATTGACAAGCAAAACGCTGTCAATTTTGGCAAACACGGCAAAAGGACGTGGTTCCACTCCCACCCAAGTGTAGGGTTCCATTTTACGCTTAAATTCTGATTTGTTCAAAAATCTTAGTTCAGTTCAGTTCAAATTTTTTATTGACCATAAAATCATACATATTACTTAGTCAACAATACAAAATATACAATACAAATACAAAAAGGTTTATTTTGTTCTCTCACATAGTTTTACAGGTGAAACTTAACTTGTGTGCTATGTATTTTGTCATATCTATGTGAGAGACTGGTATTCGTACTAGGAGGTCCTGTTTGACAGATTACCAGCCTCTCCCGACGCTGAACCGGAGTAATCAAGGTACCCAAGGTAGGTGCAATTTAATTAACAGATAGGTAAGAGAGTGTTATGGTGTGGAGTGTCAGAGATTGCAAGTGTGTGTAAGTGAGGTGTGTGTGGGGTGAGTGTGTGTGAGAGGGTGTGAGTGTGTGTGTGAGGGTGGGTAAACGTCAACGTCAATATAATATTAATATTTTTGTATACTACCGCCCGTTCGGAAGTTGTGGGCTTAGGGATGGAGCAAAGAAGGGCAATAAACTCCCCCGTACCTTTTTTAAAATATCAGAGCCTTAAAAATACAATGTTATGTATTTCTACTTAAGTCTAAGGAAATACACCGAGGAGAGACGTACTGACTCAGTCCATCGCCCCTCTTTGGATTTCTGTGCGCTGAGATGGTAAAGACCATGCAGTTTTGCCATCTAAATATTCTTTTACTTATAGATCTATGTATCTATCCAGCCTCCAGCAACAAATGATAAGATGCCTCATTTTCATCGATGAAAAATAAAAAAATCAGGTGGACTTAGGTGGGTTAGGTTAGGTTTTGATTAAATAATTAATCCATAGAATTACTAACTTGTTTTGTGATTTTATCATAACGTTCCTTTCTTTACACGATATTAATGTGTGTAATTTTTGTAAACGTATATCAGAATTATCAATTTAGTGTTATTATGTGTAATACAGTAAAGTTAAACTGAGATATATTGAGTGTTGTAATAGTGAGAAATAGGACCGAACCAACGTCAAGTGCGGACCAGAGATTGGTTTTGATGCCTCAACGCCTTTTAACACTAGGCCCCGATATGCTTCAAAAGTCCCTACTTTGAATACGCCTCGATCATTCCCTTCCTTCGGCAAAGCTTTGTGAATCACTAATGTGCTCGTACGGACAAGTGGAAAGGATTGTTTTGGCGATTCCTTTTCAAGGCACATAAGGGTATGGTGTGAAAATTGGTGACGGCAATCTCAAGTGCTTTTGTGATATGCAAACGATGTAAGTGATCTGAATCGGTGGTTGGTTTAATTGTGTAGCAGCTGCTTGGCGGCCTTTTATACAGACATAGAAAGAAATTCGTGTTCTGGTTTCAAGCTTCACGCTTGCTTCAAATGCAGGATATGCAGGTTCGAATCTCGAGCCAGTTTCAATGAGGTAACTAAGTAGGTAATTTAACTTATGTATATGATCAAACGTTCCGAGTTTCAGATGACACGTTGAGTGGTAGGTCCCGGCTACTATCGCTACTTGATAGTAGTAGTCATACAAACCCCTCCGTCAACGAGCACTAAGCCAGCGTGATGGAGCTTGGCTCATATCTTACTCGTATCCGGTTAACGGCTTACGCCCCTCGGTAGGGACACTAATGGGCTACATTATGTCGGCTGTCAAACGTTAATACAAAACGGAAATCAACGAAGGCTAAAAGATAGTTCAAAACTTTTAGATTCATCTTTCATCCTTTGTTCATGCTTAGTTATACCAGTGGTTATTACTCTGTAACAATTTTGGTCTCAATATTCTAGTCGCAATTTAAATTCATTATACCTACATCAACAATAGATCTTGTATTGTAACCGCATTCCCCTATTCGTCTTTCACGCCATCAGTCATTCGATTCCGAGGTGTCCATTGAAATTGTATGCAAATTCAAATGTCACTCGGATCTCAAGACACTTCTCTGAAGTGCTCTCTAGTGCTGCTTTGATTTAGATGGTGTGAATACGGGTGACGACGGTAGTATTGTAATTGTTGCGATCTATATTTAGTGATAGTCCCACAACGGTCACAGCCACATTCAGTGTAAGGTTGCAGAGTCAGTTGTTTTCACTATATAGGAGATTTTATGATTATAAATTTTTAAGTCTTCAATATCAATTTGATAAAACTTGTATTTGCTTGTGAACGTTGCAGGAGGCAATTCAGCTCCCATATCGGTTTTCATTCACAAGAATATGTTGACTCCCAGAAAACACAGCAGCTGTAATAAGTTAGTTTAAGTATTTTTACTCTGTAATTTCATAGATAAATGAAAAAATAATCTGAAAAGACGATAATTATACGACGGTAGTTAAAGACAACGATATATGACGACGACGACGATTTACATAAGGGGTGGAAGAGCACTGTGTTCAATACTCCATTATGTTTGACATACAGGGAGCTCGCAAAATCAATTAACTGTTACCAAAATAAAGATGATAATAACAATGTCAAGTGTAGTAAGAAACCAAATCCAAAGCACTGTCAGAGCAGCAAATACAAAAAAGCGAACAAACCTCAAGGAATCAAATGATCCTCCAAACAGATTGTACTTTGACTTGCAAATTTTGTAAAGTAATACTAAAACAATCACTTGAAGCAAGATATAGACCGCCCGCATACTCCAACAGTACTTCTCGAAGGCCCTTGAGTCCCTTCTTTAAACATCTTTCCTAAAGAGTATTTTATTATGATCGAGAGCGGATTCTCTTGAAGTTGCTATGCAAATGTGATATTGGGAGCCTCTTGACCTAATGGTTGCCTCTTGGTTTAATGCCTTTCGTGTTATAGGGTTCCTTTGAAAATGTGAAAATCTATGGATATTTCCAAATAAGGTGGCATCTAGGAAAATCCGCTTTGATAACTTTTTCGTGTTATACATGTCAAACGAACACGAAGACTATTCGGGGACTTCACTGCACTCGCTCCCCTTTAGTCTTCACCTAAGCTACCGCAGCTTTTTCATCGTTTAATGATATTTCACATTGGGCACCTCATGATGTGCCCAATTCTACCACCGGCCGCCGACATACTATCGGTAACAACCTGGGTATGAGACAGCCAGTTTACAAGAAAAAAGATAAAACTTGTTCCCCAAAGTGCTACTTTAGGCACCATAAGGACAAATAAATAAAGCTTTATAGCCCATGGAATTGGTATTTTTACCTTACATCAAATTAGGTAATGTTCAAGTATTTAACTGTGATTCAGAGGGCTTTCGACGAGGAAAACTCGGTTTTTTCATTACCCATTTCATCACTACCAACTCTTAAAAAATTCAGAACTACCTCCCCTATGTAATAGTAGTTGTAGTAGTGTAGTTGCTTAGTATAAATTCCATGGACTATTATCCTTTCGTCAGTAGGTAATTACCTACACGTAATGTTTCTTCAAGTTTAAACAATAATCGAGATACAAAATGACGTGGTTCTAATCATAATATTTGAGAACCCTCCAAAAATACTATGACAACTCTTTTCCACAATTTCCACACTTATGTTGCACAAGATGAGAAAAGCTTTTCTGTTTATTTGTTTTTCATCTTCTCTGTTTGTTTCTGATACGAGTAGAGCATGTTTCTCTAACAACAAGTGTTCCGTGTGTTTTCTTTGCAGATTGCTATGTATGATACCTAAATATTGTTTCGGTTATTGGTAAAATTGATGAATTGTCTTTATCTTTCTATCTTTGTTATAAATATTATGATAATAATATACTTGTTAGTTTTTAGGGTTCCGTACCCCAAGGGTGCCAAACGGGACCCTATGCTAAGGCTCCGCTGTCCGTCTGTCCGTCATCGTGTCCTACAGTACGAACCGTAATAGCTAGAGAGTTGAAATGCTTTACAAAATGTGTATTTTCTATTGCCGCAACAACAAAAATACTAAAATACACGAAAAAACGGTGTTTAGAATTAAATAGTAGGTATTAAGTCAATTTTAATACAATAGCGCTGGACATTTTTTAATAGCAAGAGACGACTGACGACCAGATTGAAGGTATTGCCGTTTTAGGCACAGACGACGATGGTGCGGAAGCCTTCGTGTGCGAGTCCGACCCGCACTTGATCAATTTTAAATTATTAATCAGATAATTTTTTAGCCACACAAAGAAAGTAGACAAAAATCTTGCATACGCATCACAAATACAGAAACACTTATTGTTCTCTGTTATAGGGAAACCTCCACACTTAACTTTTGTAATTGGTGTAAACATATCTTATCAGATTTGTTTAAAGTATCGTAAAATATAACGGTCTGTATATTGAAGTTAAAACATTTTGACCACACGACATCTGCCACAGGCTCGCGCGTTTAAAATCAAAATTAATTTCCAATAATTTTGAAACTTAACACACCGAAAAGAGAATGTCGATACCGAGCAAACAAATAGAAAGACGACTCCTTCATTGTACTGATTCAATTTGTGCCATAAATTGCTCACCATGAAATTTAAAAAGGGTTCGTTGATACAACACCCGAAATTTAATTTTAAAGCTTCCCTATCGACATATTGTCAATACGAATTGTACAAAAGGATCGACATTAATTTGACATACCATTAAAAATATTGCTATAAAAATCGCGTAAGCAAGAAGTCGGGTGGAAGATATTGCCGCTAATGCGACGGGTGACAACCCTTCGACTGATGAGACGGAGTCATAAAAAAGCAATTTATGACCGAGCGATTTTTTTCGCATCTTTTCGCATCCCAAATGTTTTAATTCCAAGAAATTTACATAAGCGCGGACACCTTTCTTCTGCTATTGATTGATCGATGTCGTAAAACTTAATCGGCGAAAGGATTCGCTTTTTGAAAATTTTATGACGCAGTAATTTTTTGGCGCGTACTTTGCATATATTGTTGTGATGATGACACGCGCTTTTTTTCTTTCAAAATTATGCTAATCATAGTAAACATTAATTTGTAACGGTTGATTTGCTAATAGACGTTTAGTATTTGCATAATCATCGTTAACCAGTGAAAGAAAATGGCAACAGTTAAAACGTTAATCGGTTACTGCATGACTTTTACTATGTAGCAATATATTTTAACACACAAGTCGTTAAAATTTAATTTCAACAGTCCGGATAACCAATGCAAATATCCTGACACAAAAGTGATATTTTTTATATTTGCATAAAAACATGACAGCATTATATGTATCCCGCCAGATATTTCTTAAAAATAAACCACAGATTCAGTTGCGCATTTCAAGCAATGGCGATTCCCACGTGAACGCTCAATACCCGTCAAAGGACCACATTACTATCAAAGGGTTGCTTTAAAGTGACAGTTTTAAAATCTCGTCATGATTCGTCACGTCGGGTACTCGAGAAAGAAAACAATAAAACGTTGCGTCAAATCTGAGTGACAATTGAAGTCCGGTGCAAATCGCGACCCGTGCCGCAATTTCGTGAAAGCGTGGTATTAATACTGGTTGAATATAATTATTTGGTGTGTGAGAAAAATAATTGATTGCATTCAAGATTTTAATAAATATTAAACGACAATAATTTAGCTATATGTTTCAAAGTTTTTTTTTGATCACACTTACTAAAAAATAATGTAGGGGCAAGATTTTGGAGCTTTATATATGTGACATAATAAAATTAATTTTGAACTTGCCTTTCTCCTTACTCATCAGATATATTCATAAGTTTTAGAAATAAGGTCTCTAGGAAAGAAAATATGAATCATAAATAAGACACTATTGCAGCTGAGACACAGGATTACCAAATAATCATGAATTCGCAACAGAAACTCCATAAAATTTTCATAATCCTTTCTATTAAATTGGTGAAGCCACAATTATATGCAGGTTCCGTCATTAAACGGACTGAGTCGTAAAAAAGCTGTATAACTGTTGTATAAGTCCTTTGTTTTAGGACTCTCAAGGGAGATGGATGCTAAGAAAGGGTTTATGGTTCATATTGTCCATGAAAATAAGATGGTTTACTAGATAATTTGATTAAAGGCCAGTAACCGGATTCTTGCATGTACATTTAATGTCTAAATTATGCAGATTATTGAATTTGTTGATCTACTCTACAAAAATGTCTTCGATTTTACACCTTACACTTACACTTATTTCATAAATAATTGCAGAACACAATGATAATAAACTAACAGCCAAATAAAAGTGTCAAAAGACAGTCTTTTCTTTCAATTCGATGTAAATTTTTAATAGAATATAAATATGAATAATAGAGTCATAAGAATAAGTTAACAAGATAGTTTCTTTGGTCATATCTAGGATTACACAAAAAATTGCAGTCTAGTCTAAATGGAATGACAATACACATTCCCTAACTAAGCTTCTGGTTTTCCACCACTGATTAATATCAGCAAGACAAGAATGACCCCGCATTTTCTCTGCCATCATGACACAGGTATTTTTACGTCCGTGAGGTGAGCGTAGTGACAGACTCTATATGAACTCATACTATTTATGAAAACTAACGGATTATTCTTTACGCAACTCCGTTTTGATTAGACATTAGGCTTCAGGATTTAAAAAGATTTAAACGTTGATCTAAAGATGAAGTGGTTTAGATCAAGATCACGAAGAATATTTCTGATAGCTCAATTGATAAGATCATAGTTGGAAATGAGATGTTACAGGTAGTTTATATTTATCCTGATATTTTTTATCGTTTGCCAAAAACTCCACACAAAGAAAAGAGAATTTATATAGGATTGGCGGCTTAACACTCGATTTAGATGTAAGGTACAAAAGGTAGACCAAGGAGTAAATCACAGGAGTAATAACAAATTCTCAGATATCTGTTAAATATTTAAATTATACACAGAGTGTATTTTTATATTACTTATTTCACACGTCCGCTACGTTGAGACATTTTATTAAAACACCGAACACGGTTACAGCTAACCACAAACATTATCACATAATAGTGCAAGCGATCGCTTGAAACTCCTTGCTTGAAACAATACACGGTTTCAGAGCACTCCGCGTCTGTCTTAGTATACACAACAGCAATATGCGACCAGAAAATACAAAAACCTTGCCGTGTCTCCCGTTTATTTTCTTCCAACACTGATTACTCTGATGGCCGTCTTTTACCTCGCTGGGGAATTGAAATTAAAACGCCAACGTATCTAATAAGAGGGGTGTATTCCTTGGACGTTTATTTTCGTTTGTGAGATGTAGGTACGTGGATACTTTTTCTGGTATTACTTTTTGTTTTTTTTTATCTAACCTCCAGAGACGTGGCTTGCACAAGAGTATTATGATTTTTTGACGAAACCTAAGTGCAATGACGACGTCAGATTTTTGGCCCCAAAATATTTTTAGAATACGGGTAAGCACTAAGCACGTTCATTACTCATCTCAAAGTTTCAGGAATATCAAAATTATATTGATATTAGTGCGATATTTTTTAGCTACTTTTCTATTCATAGCCCGGATCTCTCAAGACACGGATAAACAGTCAGATAACTTTTTTTGTCACTTTTTTCACGTGTGAAATATCAAAGCCCCAGATAAACACTATCTGAGGAATGGGAGAACGGCACTTAGACAAATAACAGTGGGACTCATGTGACCTCTCATATAATATTGAAGGACAAAACTAATTGAATGAAAATATTAACAACAAAAACTCCAAGTAATTGAAAGTTTAAATAAGTAGGTAGGATGATAATTATACTTTTACGATACGTTATAATAAGCATGAAAAGCCATCCAAAGATGTAATACGATAACATATCTCAACTAATTACGAATTTGTCGTACAAAGCTGTGACACTTCACCTTTTGATTGGACACTGTTTCCCCAGGAATTGTGTTGATCATTACATTACTGATCATTATCTTACAGATCAACTAGGGGAATGGCCGACATGAAAATTAAAGTAATTTGTCCGATATATTTGGCCATTTATTTTCTTTTTACTGCGGGAATTGTGGAATTTAAATCTTGCCAATAAAGCAATACATTGGAGAATAAGGGCATGTTTCAAGAAGTCCCAAACAGCCATATTGAATAGACAACTAATTTTTGTATGTAAATTATTTTATTTTATTAATCATAGATCACTCACGCTTAGTTTATCTGGACTATTTAGAAAGCAGCCAAGTATAAGTATGGGTTTCCAGGTTCGTAAAACACTATTTAAAAAAGTGGCCAAGTGCGAGTTGGACTCGCCCATGAAGGGTTCCGTAGTAGCGTCGTCTGTCTCTTTAACGATTTATTGAGGAAAAATGGTTTCAAGAACCTCATTTTTAAAGGCCTATCTATTTACACCCCACAAATATAAACCCAATTGTATAAATATCGTAAAGCGGTTCACAGAATTACATCATGACCATCTCTTAGCAAAATCATGATTCATACTATGATCCAAGGTTTGTGAACCTGACATGTGTGTCAAATCTTGATAAACCTTATAATTAACTAGGTGTGATAAGCCAATATGTTCGTTTTGTTAGAAAATTATCGCCTAATTGCTACTTCCGTCGTGTTTTGTTGGGGGTTTGTATCTTTAAAGATAAAATGCCTTATGTTACCTAAACTTGGCAAATAATTACGTATTAAAACATAAACATAAACATTTACCTGTATACATACATTGCTTCTGGCCCCACACTAGGATACCCTGTGTCGTGGGAACCAGAAACAGCGACATCACAAACATGTAAACATCTAAGAACGGGGGGGTTTTTTTTGTCCCCAGCCGGGATTCGAACCCGGGACCTCTCACAAGGTAGGCAGATGCGCAACCGCTGAGCCACTGAGGTCGTCAAATATTAACAGCTAACTTTTATATGTATCCAAAGAGGTCTATGTTAGTTTAGAGTATCTAACTATTGATTTGTCTACACAAAAAGCTAAATCGGTACGCTTCCTAAAAACAGTTTGTGAACCCAACTCTAAGTAGGTATGTCATTAACTAAAAGCCTACATCATGCAAGGATTTTAGCTATACTGATAATAAAATTAATTGAAAACTAATAAGGATTACTGGTACTGATATAAACAAAGAAATCTTACACAGTATCACAGAAGAGATAATAGTACTTCGTACAGAACGGTCACTCCCTTCCCCGCGCTGATTCAGACACCGCACCCCACCCCTGGCGTCAAAGGATTGGTTAAAGGATCAATAGACAGGCAGGGCTGAACGCCGGACGAGTGACGAACGACGCGTATACTTTAATATCGCTGCATTTGCCGCGCCACCAGCCCTAGCAAAGTTTACGCACACATTTGCACGTATACAAACATCATTTGGTTATGTAGTAGTAATAGGTGATTATTTTACGAGCGTTCTATAGAGTGTCCGAGGTGTGACAATATCTAACGTCTGTACCCTTAAGAGGTGGCCTAGTACAGTGGTGCAAATGTTAGCCAGTAATTGAAATGAATAGTCCATATATTATTTATTTGCTTTAGGTACCTTCGAATACTATCAGCTTTAATAAGACTGGTAAGTAGGAATGGCCAGTTTAGGCATACAACACAAAGCTTATGTCAAAAATTATGCCTCTCTCTGTACATATACAATTCTAAGCCCCGTGTACACTAATATCTCCCATTCCGCAGCCGTACGACGGGAATAGTCACGGAATCGAATTAGTCGGCACTTTGGCACACGTTATAGTGGACCGTGGACTTAACCCATTAGATCTGCGGCACTCAAACTGTTTTA